>JAXQKB010000117.1:0-74571 GCA_037042295.1 Irpex sp. Y119-03 | reverse complement strand
ATGAGGGTACCAGAGCGGGACAGGGTCTCTCGGGGCGGGCTTCTCGACGTGTCTCCTCGATCTCTCACATCAGACGGCATACGCGGCATGTAACGGCTAAACCTCAGCCGCCGCCACCAACTCGAGCGAGGGAGGAGAGGATTTTAGAATTGACCACGCCTAACAAGCTGCACGATGAAGCAACTGTCATGATGAGTCTGGGCCAATGATGTCCAGGGTCTTCTATCCGCGCCGAGTTCGTCATGCCAGCAGGCAGATCATCTCATAAACGCCCATTTCCTTACCATGGTTGTGCAGACGCTCCTCACGGTGCCACGACATTCGCGCCGCGGAACAGCAGTTCGCGCCGTGAACGAGAAGGACCCTGTAGACCGCATGGATGCAGCAATCCTTCCGCTGTAGAAGATAACCTATGAGCATCGTAAACGACGTACCTTTTCCACACTCCGTGCCTTCACTAGCTCGCGGAAGAACGGGGCAAATAACGGGGCAAATGAAATGGAGTACGAATTTGAATGACGTGCAAGACAGATTTCGCTTAACCCTGCAAGGGTACAGCTTAAAAAGCCCTGGCACTGGCACAGGCACAAATTCGAAATCCTGCGAAGATTTGACAACGAGAGAGTTGACACGTGGCGCTGCTTCACACATAAGTAGTGTTGAAGGGAAAGATGATATACAATCTATTCTACAAAACAAACGATCAAACGACGCACCCCGATCCAAAATGAAATTGGGAAGTAGACGGAGAACTCACGACTAAGCAGCAGCCTGTCTCGCCCTCCGCTGAGCCCTCCATCTCGGTCCCATACGCATGACTATCCATATAATCGGTCCCACCACGATACACAATCCGGCAAGGAGAACATATGTCCATCCGACGCCTATAGCATTGATGATGAGGTCTATCACGGATACACATCCGGCACCGAATGAGCATCGAACAAGGTTGTTCTGGATGGATAGGTAGTAGGGTGAGCATGTGATGGCACATTGTGGCATGAAAACATACGCATGCGGTAACGGAAGAACTTTGGTTTGGCACCAAGTCTACGAGAAGGGTCTGGACAGTATTCATTATAACAACGATAGCGTACCCGACTGAAACTTCATGAGTACACTTTGTCCCCGAACCATAGTTTAAGAAGGTACTCACTGATTATCTGTAAAATAAGCGGTCCTGCGATGTTTACCTTCTTGTCAAGACACCATCCATATCCGATGCACGCCGCAACGTATACAGCAAAGTATACGGGTACCAGCCTGAGACGAGCGTACTCTAAGGGGAAGTTCTCTTCCTTCACGACATCTTCTGGTCTAATCTTGCTTTCCGGGTCAGCGCTGGCCTTCTCCTCTAGTTTCTGTTTGATCCGACGATAGTCTTTGTCGAGCGCTCTCCCGCCTATCACACTACCGAACGCCATCCCTCCGCCTATGGCAAGAAAACACAACCCGATGTCTGTCTGGTTGAGGAATGGGTACGTGTCGCCGAATAAGGTGGAGATGGAGGCTGTTACACCGTAGAATACCGCATAGAGCGTTGCGTTGAATAAAAGCATCAAGGAGACGTCGGGATAGAGGAATATACGAAGGGGATTGGCGAAGGGCTTCTTGGGCGGTTTGTCTTCGTTTATACCAGCGTGTTTACGGCCGATGAGAGGGATAAGAGGACGGTAGAAAGCGTGTGGCTTGATACTGCCGTCTCCCACTAACGCGCGCAGCGTTTCAGGCAGGATGCTAACGTATTCATGAGAAGCGCACGCAAGCGTCGAAGCCGAACACGCACCATAACATCACCACAAAACATAATGCGGAGCCGATACACAGAAACCAGAATATTGCTCTGGACGGAGTTAGATAGACCATTCGATGAATGAGATTTCGTAGAGTTCAGCTAAAAGCTGCTTACCTCCATCCGAGCCCGTCAGATAGTGCACCTCCTATTACAGGACCGATACATGGCCCTATCTACGGTGGCATGAACTTTGATGTTGAATAGTATACAGAGTACTATGTATTCTTACCATAGGTCCCACAGCATACAGCCCAAAGAACCCTCCACGTTCGGCTCGTGTTGCGATGTCTCCAATGACACCGGCGCCAAGAGCGATAGTGCTCGCTGAGCCGGCGGCTTGTAGACAACGCAGCACCATGAGTAGCCAGTAATCATTCGTAGGAACACGCGCAAGTCCTACGCATGCTAAACTAAGCACCATCATGCAGGCCAGAAAGATGGGTCGCCTGCCAACGCGATCTGAGAGCGTGCCCCAGAACATGGGTGCTTTGCGCAAGGGTATGCCGAGTTTAGAAGAGAGTGTTAACGAATGAGAGAGGTACTCACATATGCCCTGTAGTACCATGTACATAGTGACTGTAAGGTTAATCAACTCCACGGATTTGCCAAACACCCTCGACAGTTCAGGGATAGCAGGGAAGTATATATTAGCTGTGAGAGGGCTGATGGGCAGGACATAATGCATGAGTATGGGCACTGTTTATGTACACTGGTTAATTGTCAGTGGTCTCACCTGAACAACCCAGCGATAGACGAGATGGCGACAATGGCCCATTTTTCTCCAAGAGTGTATACACTATACGGCTTTTCAGGGGCTTGGTCCGTCGGTTGATCGATGTCCTGGCGCGCTAGATAAACATACAGATACACAGTGAGCTACGATCGACATATTGAAATAGAACATTCTGAAACTTCGTACCTGTAGGATCCTTACTCTTGGCAGCCTCTACGTCACCCACAACTGTGGCGGTCTCTCGTTTCTCCTCGACATCATTTTCCTCGTTCACGGTAGCCGGATCTGTGTCATTCGCAGCAGCCATATGGTGGTAGGGAGTCAAGATACCTACGGCGGCACTTACACGATGAGTGTTTATAGGAAGAAGTGCACGATGCCTACATCACCACATGTGGCAGAACGGGCCCATGATATACAGGAAGTTCGCGCCGATATTGTCATGCCGGAAGACCCGCCGGACCTATCTACGTCGGCCGAGAGGCATAGACGCCCACGAAAACCGTGATCTTCATGTGCGCATCGCTCACAATGCGCCGTAAGAAATATCGGATGAAATGGAAAACTCGAACCTTGAAGAAATGAGCCGGGGAAGAAGAATTTTGAACTCACATCTGGTGGTGAGAATGAGGTAATCTTTGAACGCACTGCGAACGCACTGAAGTGGTGAGTCAACACGTACAAGAAGGCGACGATAAAAATTTCAGCTCTTCGACTTCCTATCATGCGTGAGAAGAAGATCCTTTATGAGGGCGTGCTATCACATTCAAGAATCGATATCAGTATGGAGTTGACTGTTGCAACCATATTCACATCTCATGAAGTGGAGTGGCAGTGTGGTTCTCTCGACACAACGCATACCCTATTGAACACGCTTGTTACTTGCAGTCGATCATTACCATATGCGCTCTCCGCGAACTTGAAGAAGGTTCTAGCCAGTCAACATGACCTAACGCACCAGCGCACCTTCTTTACTTCGAACTTGCTTCCCGTCCGATCACTAGAGCTTCGAAATGCGAGGCCATAGCTTCTAAAGTAAGGGAGTTGCTGAGTAGGTCTTAAGGAGCATTGCAAACCTAACGGCTGCAGGTATTGATGCAGCAACACTGGCAAGGCAGGGGCCACCCTCTACGATCAAGGCGTTAGTGAAATCATCCTGGAATAGACGATCGAGCGACCACTCACCAGATCCTCCCCCTTTACTTGCAATTGCACGATCGGGGAAACGCCGCATAGACTAGAGGCTAACTAAACACACAGAATATCAGCTCTGCTCACAAAACAGTTCGTTATAATATTAGATCAGTGTCACATTGGCATACAAAGCTGAGGCGGGACGATCTAGAGACTGAAAGCACCCTGTTCCTGCAGCAGTTTGATTGCGTGCTGGAAATCATCCTCCATATCGTGATGCCACACAAAGGACCACATGTCCTTCAGATCCTCGGCCCTGCCTTCGTTCGACCTCCCGTGTGGGCCATACCCTTCATAGATATCCGAAGCGCGGATGCTGCCTTCCCAAACGCTTTGTGCGCGAGGGCGGCGGATGGAGCTATAGATATCGAGTACACTCTATGACTCCAGTAAGTAGTCCGTAAATATCAGCTTGAACAGTATTTACTGACCGAGATGTTGTCAGCTGTAGTTTGTGGGTGGGTGATGAGCTGAGCAAGGAGGTAAGCGTCTTCGATGCCCTGTCCAGCACCTGCTCCGAGATGAGGTGTCATACCGTGGGCCTAATACATCAATTCAGGCCTGACGAGCTCGGAATTCAAGTCTTGATAGGTATAACTTACTGCATCCCCAAGCAATGCGACCTTGCCTTTCGCGTACGCATCCAGGGGAGGGTGGATAACGTTGATGAACCACTTAGTCGGGTTCTGAATGCACGATAACACTCCTGTCACATCGCTCCCCCAGCCGGCGTATTCTTCGAGCATCTGTTCCTTCGGTACTTGAACAACAAGAGGCTGTCCACTCGGGAGTCGCACAGCGCCAACTGGAACTGTTCTGTCAATGACGAAGGCAACCACATTGATCTATGCAAGGATGTTACATATAATCATTAAACACGACCAATGCCAGACGCACCACAGTCCCTCCCCGAATTGGGAACAGAATCAAATGCTGTTCCTTGAATCAGACTTGCACCCGTATATCCTGAAGTTAAAGACGTACTTTATCGACCCCCGTGAAACATGTTGGTCTTTTTGACAATTCAGTTTTGACACCAGCCCGTTTGACCTCCTCGAGTGGCACAAGCCCTCGGTAGCACACAACATTGCTGAATACGATGTCTTCTTTCGGGTCTCTGCCTGTCACGGCCTCTCTTCCGGCGCCACGTATTCCGTTCGCCAGGAGAACAACATCCGCCTCGACTGTGGTCCCGTCAGCGAAGTGCACCGTAGGGCGTGAACGAGAATCGGCGGAAGGCTGAGTAACAGATGTACAACGTTTGTTGAAGTGCGTATACTGTGGATCTATATGGCCGACAAGGGAGTCAAGGAAGACTGATCTGAACGAAATCGTCATGCGTGAGTTTAGAGTGTTTAAGTTGAAGGTGATGGATGATCGACATACCTTGCAATTCCGAAGTTACCGCCCTCAGGATCCTTCGGGTACTGCGAGCACAATGGAATTAACATGCTGATCGACCGATGGTGATGCTGTTGACGACACGTACGTCATAAACAAGGTCATGACCGTCCATCCCAGATATGAACTGGAACATCCGGTTTGTCGAGTTGAACTCCTCTCCAGCAAACTTCATGACATCTTCGAAAACGCCTATTGAACGTAGGATACGGATGGCATTGTCACCTAGTGTGTGTTACAAGCGCTATATGATCATGTTGTTGTATCGTAGCAAAGAGCTTCAGCGTACCTATGCCTATTCCAGCACCGATCTCACCAAACTTGGCCTAGTACGCAATGATCAGTACCCGGTCTGTTAGGAGAGGATGCAAGGACATACAGCTGCTTCGTACACGTGGGCATGCACGCCTCGTTTGGCCATTGCAATGGCACAAACCAAGCCGCACACTCCTCCTCCCACAATGACGACTTCCAACTTCTTGTTAGAGTTCGCATTCAACGTTTCCGTATCGGCTGACATAGTAGTAGTAATCTATAGCTAAAGAAGGGGAAGAGGTGACGAGTCTGATATTATTGATTCATGGTATCAAGGCCTGTGATATATATCGA
This sequence comes from Irpex sp. Y119-03, assembly GCA_037042295.1. Classification (NCBI taxonomy): domain Eukaryota; kingdom Fungi; phylum Basidiomycota; class Agaricomycetes; order Polyporales; family Irpicaceae; genus Irpex; species Irpex sp. Y119-03. The sequence continues at coordinate 68,839 of JAXQKB010000117.1, read as the reverse complement.
TGAGCCTCCTTCTAGATCGACGTATCACGGGAGGCCAGCTCTTGCGATACAAGCTTCCGTGGGAGTAGAGAGGCGAACTTCGGTCGATCTCAGTCTACGTTCGGCTGGATTTCCGGCACACCCGGCATCCGCTATGCACATGGCGAGGATTAGAGTGGAGAGCGAATGTCTACAGGACCTTTCATGCGACCTTTCATGCGGAGTCCTGCGTGTATGCGGATGCGGTTCGGCATCTGTTTGCCGTGCCGAGCTCTGAATATGCTGAGCCGGCGAAGGAGAGATCGCACGGATGGCCACCAGCTGTGCTAACTAGATCGGTCAGCACCTGTAATTAGAATATCGTCAGAATTGTCAATCAGCACAAATGTACCAGGGGCGAACTCAATAGGACGAGGTGCACTGATTTTGATGCTTCTGACAATGACGAGGTTGCTGGTGTGTTGATTACGAGCGGAAGCCTCATCGAGTCGATCATGTGTACGGACCCAGGCTTCTGGCTTGCGACAATTAGACTTCAGGTTGTACAGATGCGCAGTAACGCAAAGTGATAAGCAGCAACGATAGCGTAATAGTGAAGTTGTACGTCGCTGACGAGTGCACTAGTGTCATCCATGTTAGCATACGACTTAGCATTACTCGAAGCATATAAGCTTACTATGTATGAGCACTTGAAGGTGAGTCGGCGTATGCACGACACGTTGCTTGCACGACACGTTGCTTGACAATTTGAAGAACTTCGATTGATCCGCAGGGACTCCATTCATAGTTTATGCACTGTCTTCTGATACGGGTGCACAGGGCACAATGGTGAAGCAGCGACGAGAGCCGCTAGTAACGTCATAGGCCTCAAAGACACAAAGCGTGGCCTTTGGCCCTTTGTCCTTCATGGCCTAACTCAGAGTCATAAATTGAGAGAATAATGCATAATTCACAACCCACCAAATAATCCTCACAACACCTCCTGAACACCTCGCGCAATGCCAGGGAAATTCCGCAAAGACTGGCCACAGTCCTCGCCGAAGAAAAGGGCTCCGTCCAAACGCAAAGCGTCATCTCTACCTGTAAGAGAAGTCCCGCTGAGTCAGTATCAAGATCAAGCTGACTATAAGTTGTAAATATAGATAGAAGCACTCACCTCGCCGAAAACGGAGCCCACAGAGCAGCACTGCATCAGATGTCACTCGACCTTCTACGACGACGGCAGCGAACTGTCCAGGGCAGGCTGTGTGGTCCCGCATGTGTACAGAGAAGAGCCTATCTATCTCATGGGAGGCAACTACACGTACGAATCAGACTGCTGTGGGGAGTCGTTCACGATAAACGAGCACGGCACTGGAACGGGTTGCTTCGAGATGGTCGGGGTGGGTGCTGAGCCGTGTTTCGTGGGAGAGCACACGATCTATCCGTGCGATGTTTCGTTCAACGGTGTGAATGTATTCACATGCATTAAAGATGGTTCTGGTAGGTGTATGAGGGAGGTGTTGGTGCAGAGGGAGGAGCCGGTATTTCTGGATTGGGGTAGCGGCAGTAGCAGCAGTGGTTCAGAGGAGGGGCACTTCTTGGAGAGCTTCGGTGAAAATGTACAGAGCGTTCGTAAAACAAAGCATAGCAGCCGTCGGTACTATTGATCAATGAATTGTCGTGAATAGCAGATCTAGAGGACATCGTCGAACTTGACAACTTGAAGGTGCGGCTAAGTATTTCGAGCCAAAACTTGGAGTCACTGGCGACTAGACGCTCCTGCACTACTGGACAAAAAAGGCAGGTATCAACGTTCCTGGCAACCACTCCATTCTCCTGGGGCTATTCTGCCATTCAATCGACTTTAATCCCTCGCACGGAAGTATAATATAAAGTATATATAGAGCTATAAACCTATATCCAAGCATAAAGAACAAAGAGCTTCGGATAACGTTGTCGCCGGGCAGCGATCCAAGGCCCGTTCAAGGTCAGCAATCAAGATGTCAACTGAGCCTCCGAGACCTAATCAAATCTGGGTTTCTCTAACGTGGACTCTTCAAATACGTTACGTGGCGCGTGCTAGAATGCAAGGGCAAACAAAGTAGAAAGAAAGAGAGGCTTGGGAATCGAGTCCAGTACTTACAAGGCCCGGGACAAAAGACAAGGACTGAGGTGCCACCTTCTCGAGAACACTAAGAACGATACTCTGCTTCAGTTACACGACGACACCAGCCACCTTCAGAGATAGCGCGATGGGTTCAATAAAGTGCGCTCTAACTCCTGCCCCACGAGAGGGTATAAAGGCGGAGGATCGCCTCCCAAGGGAAACCGTGTGTCGTACTGCAAGTCTCCAAATAATTGTATCGGTTTTGGAGTGTGAAGGCTTTCGTTTCGTCTAATCTTCCAACACCAAAGAACCGTACTGCAATCTTGCCCGCGATGAAATAGCGCCGAGTCCGATATGTACCAATCGAATGTTTCCAGAGAAGGACAGGCTAAGGCGAGCTGGCGGACCATACGAGTAGCATCGCTTTCATTGTGAACTGTCCATGCCCGCATCGGCAACGTGTAGTCCTCCTCGTCGATCTCCTCGACGGATCCGTACGACAGGACATTAATGACGTCATCTACACATGGGTTGATGTCGCGATACCAGCTATGCAACTCGTCGTCGGCCCCGAGAATAGGAGGAGAGTGACGGCTGTAGCATAGAGGTAGTCCCCATTCGACGATCCACGTTGGTGGAACAGCGTAGTCGAGGAAAGGCATGAGTCTGTCTTCGGCTGGGTTGTTGTCACGGTCATAGGTTATCGGGATCCTGGTCGGACGCCAGCGAGGTTCGTAAGTGGTACCAGAGTAGTGCCAGTGGAGAGTAAGCGTTCTGAGATATGGAAGATTTTGAACGAATTCCCTAAAGCTTTCCTGCATGAATACGTAGCGTGAGAGACATCGATACTGTGTTAGAAATCTGGGTCGGATGGGTGGAATGCTCACCATCCATTGCATCCTATCCACAAACTCTGTGCTATCATCAATTTTGAGACGAAGTTCTTCAACGTGAGGAACCATGAGCGCAATTTGTTGGAGTGCCTCCGCTATGGCACTCTCCCCCGTGAGATTGTAGTCATCAGGCGAGACGTTCAACCTGCGAAGGGCCAGCGCAGTGCATTTGTACCGCGGGTATAACGACCCCATACGCGAGCGCCATGGAGGAAGAGACTCATCCAGTGCCTGGCGAGTGAATGCAAACTCCTTGCATGTTGTCTGACGTCCGGCGACAATACTGTGCGAGGGCCAGGAGAATATGCTGTCGCCATCATAGCGAGTGCGGATGTCTGGGTGATCTGTGCTATTGGGAGCGTCCCCAGTGGAAGCATACTCGAGCCAAGTTCCTGTCCCCTCGATTAATTTCAACACGGCCTCGACGGATATCAAACGTTCACAGGTGATATCGACGTTCACTTCCTGAAGCGCCGAGTGCCGATGAATGAATCGAAAGAGGACGAGGGGGTGTAAAGGACACGAGGAGATGACGAATACTCGCAGGTTTGGGAAGTCGCAATCGGAGAGGCAGGTCTTAACGAGATCAGAGGGTAGCCGAGACTGCAAGGCAAGAGTCGTAATCGAGGTGTAAGAGGTAAGCCGTTCGAAAGTGCCAGTGATAGGGCGCTGAGAAGAAAATGAAGGTCGTAGACGAAGCGTGCGCAGTTTGGACAGTTTTTCCAGCAAGGACGTGGGCCATACGTCCTCGCAGACGATGGAAAGTGATGTCAGTCTAGGGAAGCGACCCAGCGTCCCAAGCAAAGGCTCCTCCAAGATCATCGTGGTACATTCAAATTCCATCAGATTTGGTAAAGGGAGAGTAAGACAGTTCGGGAAAGTGTGCACAGGCTCCCAGAATTGTGGTGGTGTACCCGGTGCACGTATACATACCGACCTAAGTTGAGATCGACTAAGCTCGGAAGACAGCGATCGTCTCATGCTGATTCCACGCACCTGACTGTGCGAGCCACACGCTCATTACGTGCAAAGATTGCTAAGCCAGTAATGAACCACACGAACTTCTTCATGCGTTTGAATTTCAGCTTGCGAAAGAGTAGTGGCAAGACGATGTTTCGCCATCGGCGATTGACCAAAGATAGGGCCCAAGTAGCCCTGAACTTAGCGCGCTTGATAGGCTTCTTCTGTTCTCTGTCGTATAGCACCTCCGCGATGACAAGGAGCAGTTCGTCGGGAACGTTGAGAAATCTGTCCATCCGAGTCTCACGTAGTAGCCTAATCTACCGTGACATTCAAGTTACGGTCGGAGGACGTGCAGATTTGGGTGACGTACTTACTCTGGAAAAGACAGCAGACGTAGAAGCAGGCACTCTTTTTGTATTCGCTCGGGCTGTGAGGAGAACGCTTCGAGATAGTACGTATACTAGGTGCAAGTCCGAGTCAAGTCACGGTGCCACATTGTGTGCACGCCGCGACGCCGTATGCTTGCGTTATAAATAAATGTAGACGCTCGCACCACTCGACGGAAAAGGCAAGCATTATGGTTCATAATAGTGATCGATTTTGACACTTCCATCCAGTTGACGTTTGTAACGCTAGAGTTGGAAGAAATAAGTGTTGATATTTAGCTCACAGATGCCAGTATCTGAATAATTGGAAGGACCACACTCAGAGTACAGCCTTCAAGCTTCAATTATCAATGCGATCCACTGCAGTCCGGCATAGTTACTGAATGCGATAAGTAGTACAATAGGCCACAATAATACGACGCGCGACTGCTTCCAGTAAACATGTAATCAAATTACTATCAAAGCACTCTAACAGGACACGGGATCAGCACGCCTAGCCGCCTCACGCGCCAGCTCCTCAGCGACCAAATTAAAGCGCTTCTCAACAAGCCAAAACCCGATCTTGATAGACAACTCGCGCTCCTGGCCGTCCACCATCGCGTTCAGCCTCTTGAACAGATCCAAGTTGGGGGGCTCCTTTCCGGAGGAGTCGTGCCAGTTATTTCTCTAGCAAGTCACGAAAATGAACTTTGATCAGTATGTACGCGGAACGAAAAGAAGCTGGATAGTACTCGCCCGCCACTCTGGAAACAACTCCGTCATGCCCTTAACGACATACTCCGAGTCCGTCACAATCACCCACTCCTTCATCTCCCTCCTCCCACTAGCACTCCCATGCCGCGTCTCCCCACAGCTTTCCCCCTTGCTCATCACATCACGCACCCGCGCGACACCCTCAATCGCAGCTAACACCTCCGCCCTTTGACTCAACCTTTTAATCCACGAAGCGTGTTTCGCAGCTCGTCCAGTCACAGACTCAGACCACATCAGCCCCTCCTTTGTGCCTGCCGTACAGCCCACGCCCGCGCGGGGTCCTTCTTGTCCGTTGCTGTTGTTGGTGCATGCGGAGGTGAACATGAGCGGGAAGTGGTGACAGCATTTGCATTCCGAGTCGTCTGAGTCTGGGGTTGTACTTGTGGGGGTGTGGGCGCAGCAGTAGAGGAAGTGTTGGGAGCAGAGTGGGCAGGTGGTGATTAGCTGGGGTGTGGAGAGATGGAGGAGGGTTGGGCAGAGGGTGAGTTTTCTATCGGCGGTGATTCCGAGTTTGCTTTCTGAGCAGATGGGAGGTTGCGAGAGTGTTCGCATTTGGATGACGGTACTTGAGTCACGGTAATTAGTGTGTGAGAAGTGGGAGAAAATATCTGAAGCGAGGAATGAGAACTGTGTGCCTCTGCAGTGTTCCAATTTCCTTAAACCGGGTATCTTAAGTGCTATGGGCGTGACCAGTATTTGGAGGCGGTGCGGCCTCAGTAGGTACACGTTGCTATGGAATATTGACTATACACAGTCATGCAATGATCAGGTGAGCTGGGAAGGTCTGGAAGAATCGGTGAAGGAGACGTACAGTAAATCCTCTTCGGTAAATTAGACCCAACATCATGTGCTTGTGGCTGTTCCAATCGTCAGTAGCTGTTCTAATGGTTAGAACAGTAGTTCAATTCAGCTACAAGCACATAGCAGTTCTCTTCCGGTAACCTCTTCCGCGGCGTAGAGGGCACTACATAGTAGTCGACTAAGAACAAGCTGCAATGAGCGCGGGACGGGACGCGGTCACGTGGGCCTTAATTAGCGACTCGGAGGCGCGTCCGAGTCTCTGTTCAGGCAAGATGACAGTAGACACCAATGGTACATGGATAAATATTCCCTATAGCTATAGCTAGCTAGCTGGTATAATAATGTAAAAGTACAACAACATCCCAGGCAAACTACGTACCGTCTATCCGTGTATGCGCATACCAAATACCCTGCATCACCCGTCCTTAACCTAGTAAGTAATCACTTACCCCCGCCCCTGCCCCATCCCCTACCCCAGCCCCCGCCCATACCCCCGCCCGACACCCGCACCCATCAAGGATCAAACTCAACCCTCAACACATCCCCAACCAACCAAAACTTCTCCTCAAACAGCACCTCCACACCCCTCCTCTCCTCCTCCTCAATGCGTGCCCCGTCGTTCTGCACCACAAGTCTCACGACGCGTACGTCTCCTACACCGCCGCCCCCTACGACCCCTATGCCCCCACGCCCGACTAGTGGTGTGCGTTCGCTTGTTGCTCTCTTTCCTCCTCCTCTCCCTCCTTCCTTCCCAGCTTGAACACCCCCTGCGAGGCTGCTACCACCCCTCGACGAGTTCCCACCTGCAGACGAGTTCCCTGCGCTACCTCGCCCTCCACAAACCCTCACAAGCGCCCAAACAACCCCACTCCAATCAACATTAACAGCAGCCGCCTGCACCACAAACGGGAAATCCACCACCAGTACAACCTCCCTCACGCCCCGCGGAAGCGTGCCCAGGAGATGAGGCGCGCAGTCTAGTGCGGTGGTGGTCCCGCTGTAGGAGAAGGAGGAGAGGAGGTGGAGGGTGAATCGTTGGAGGGAGGGGCAGGGGAAGAGGGTTAGGGTGTGGGAGAGGGTTAGGTAGGTTGCGTCTGTTGGTTGGTGTTAGTGGTGGAATGGGAGGGTGGGAAAGAGGAGGGGAGAGGGAGGGACGTACGGTCAATGTGCACTTCTGGCTTCGAGAGATAACACGCCGGCTTCAAATCCAGACTTAATTCGCGTAATTGTCGTCCGAGACTCGTCTTCAACAAATTAGCCAGCGCGCTCACTTCGCACGCCTGCCTAACATGCACCTCCAACTTCGTAACATTAGCAGTGAACGTCGGTGCAGCTTTGATTATTTCGAGGAGGTTGGATGCGTCGGGTGTACCTGAGAGTGAGAGGGACGTCGTGCGGGAGGAGGTGAGGATGGATGCGAGCTCGGTAGTGGATGGGCCGGAGGGGAGGAGGTGCGGGGATGGGGAGTCGGATGAGGGGAGGAAGTCGAGCGTGAGGTGGAGTGGGTTGAACGCGTTGAGGAGGTGGAGGAGGGCGCGCGTCGTATTCGCAGTCGTGCCTACCTCTCTCAACACCAGGTTCTCCAGGCTCATCGGTAGCCCGCCGTAGGGTAAATCACCCCATTCAATAAACAGCGAGTCCAAGGCTAAGGATCGGAGGCGGGGGAAGAGGCGAGATGTACCAAGGCCAATGCCAAGGATGGAGTAGAGGAACGTAAGGGGGAGTTTGGTCCAGCGGCAGGAGGACGGCGCGTCTCGGAGTTGGTTGGTGTCCCAGTCCCATTCCCACTCGAACTCGTCGTACACGTCCAGCTCCTCGCCGTTCCCCACTCCATTAATATCATCGCCGTCTAAACCTTCAATTATGGCGCTGGGCATCTCCTTCCAACAGTCCCGCACGAACCCCGTTATTTCTAGTTCAGTGAGGCTGCTCGCAAGAAGAGGGTTATCCTTCATGAACTCAAGGAACGAGGGGAAGTCGGGCATGTTGATGTGTGTGAACTCGGGGTGTGGATGGGTGGGCATGGTGAGTGCGTCGAGGCGGATGTGGGAGAAGAGGAGGCGGCGGGCGTAGGTGGACCAGGAGGGGTGGACGAGTGTGCATGAGGAGAGGGTTGGCTTGTCGAGGGAGGGGGAGAGGTGGGTGAGGATTAGGTGGATTAGTTCGGTGGGGAGGCGAGGGGCTGTTTGGAAGAAGGAGCTTGAGGAGTAGGCGGGGAGGTGGGTGGACATCGTGAGGTGTCACGATTGCGTGACTGGTGGAGGCGTAAAACTGTGAAGGTTCGGAGAGTAAGTACACGAAGTTTGCCGTTTACGGTGAGGAAACCGAAGGAGAACGTGTTTACGGTTTGGTTTAGCTTCCGCGTGTATGTCACGATACGCGATGTGTCACAGGTTGCACGTGCTACTGTCACACGCATCAGAATTAATCCGTGACTATATGCGCGTCGCCTTATCCTTTCCTCGCCCCCACCACGATCATCCTCATCTCCCTATCAGCAACACACAGAGAATGCCAAGAGAGGACCGTATCCCGCGACCAACCGACAGGTTATGCGAATGCAGAAAATGCGGACCTGGGAGGAAGACGATGCTCCCGAAGTCGACATGGCAGGGGCATAAGCGGTATAGAGACCTTGACGCTGCGGACGAGGCAGCTGCTGAACGGCTTGCGAGGGAGATGGAGAACGGTTCGGAGCTTTGAGGTACGTGGTGTCGTATTGATAGCAAGCATATATAGAATGATAAATTTATTTGTGTCCTCGAGAAATCGGAATATCAGGATAGGAATATCAGGATAATGACCTCACTGTATGCTTTTGACGATGACGCGCACGTTTTTATAGTCAAGGTAAGAACCTATTGGTTCCTGTCGTTGCAACGATCTCATCCCCTCTAAAGTTATTCCAGGACGGACCCGATCGCACTGATAATCCTAGATAATAGAAGCCGCTCTAGTAACCTCGAACCAGACAAGCATACACTGTATAACACGATTGCAATGAAGATACCCATTTTGTTCTCTCAGACTCCAGTGCCCCTCCCTTTTGGATCCGGTCGTTTGCAACTTCGTTCACCGGCCCTCGTACGACCCGTACCACGGTCAAAGATGTTGAAGACGAGGGCGAGGGCGATCTCCGCCCAACCACCAACTCTCCCCATTAATATTGCGCATTCCCATGTGAGCACACTCCTCTTCGTAGACTTTGCTGACTCTCCCGTAGTAGTCGTGCAGCTTTAGACACTAATGCGACGTGTAGACTGCGGACCAGCTGACATCCTAGGTTTCTCTTCCTCCTTGATTGCTGAGACTTGCCGGAGATCAGCTGCCCTGACCTGGCTTGCTCTTCCCGCTGCTCGAAGCCATGGTCTATGACTGGTGACCGGTGACTCGGCTTGTCCTTCGATGTCGGCTCTACATGATGGACGAACATTGTCTCATCCTGGACATATACGACAACAGAGTCATGCTCGAACTCTCACATCATGCACAACATCGATATCAATGTACACTTGCGAGTCCATTACCAGGGTATATATTACAAACTATTCATGACCAAAAATACATGTACATCACTTCCAGCTTGCCGTTCCATATTCTATCATCTACAAGTTCCCAGCACTCGACTTGCCACCCTCTGGATACACACCTCCCACATGTCCGTTCCCACTCTCAATAGGTGCAGTCGTCGCCGGGACCTCTCCCGGCTTCGTCGTTGTTGTGGTAGCACCACCAACAGCCGCACTCGCTGCGTTCGTGAGCTTCTCGACGTGTGGCTGGATAGTAGCCTTCGCAGTCTCGTAGTGCGGCTGAGCAGCCTGCTTGGCAGCCTCGACGTGTGGAGCTGCGGCGGAAGAGGCAGCGTTGATGGCTGATTTAGCAGTCTCGACGGCGGTACCTGCGGCGGATGTCAGGGTGTCATATACACCTTGACCATTGGCTGTGGTGGAGGTGTTGGTAGTCGATGTGGTACCGTTGGTTGTACCGGATATCGACGAGGGCAGGTATGACTACACAAAGCAACGTCGTAAGTTCTCCGAGTGAGGTCCAAATGATGAAGATAACTTACAGCTGCAGTGGCCAACGCAGACCCAGCAATCTCGCGAGCCTGTTGTACGTATCCCTGTGTGCTGGCCTGCCCTTCAGCAACAGCCTCGTCCGTCTTCTGCGCGAGACCCGCCTCGAGGTTGTTGATCGCCACGCCTGTCGCAGGGACCTTGTACTATCGAACATCATCAGCATTCACGTGATACTGAGGAAGATATAGAGAGGAGACACACCTGAGCGGCCTTGGCGGCATCGTCAGCAGCAGAATGCACCTGCTGCGCGTTCTTCTCGACAGTGTTCTGCAGCTCGGCAGTTGACGTCTCGGACGCGGCCCACGCAGCAGTCGTCTCGAAACGAGCATCAGCTGGTCCAGTAGCAGAAGCCATTATGTCGTTGATTAAAGGTTAAAAAGAGATGAGGATGAGAGTTGTTTGTGGTGCGAGATGAGAGTGGGTAAAAAGGTAAAGTGCAGCAGAGGAGACCTCGACGCGTCTTTATATACGTGAACCCAAAAAATCGCCGTGACGTCAACGCAGTGGCCCCTCTCCGCACGTCATTTCCCCTCCAGCCATGATGGATGATGCTTTGATGCACCATGGCATAGACTAAGTGAAGGACGCCACAAAGTGGCTCCTGCCTTTTGCGGCAGGTGTAGTAGTCTCACTTAGGATGACGTCACCGCAGCATGCGAATACACAGACATTTCCCCGCGCGCGTGGGCGTTCGCGGAGTCAACATCGTTGCAACTCAATCAAATGGGTCTGGAACATGTGCATGTGTCTGCAAGGGTCAGATAGACTCGGAGCGTGCAAGTACACAGGCGAAATCAAATGAACCAAGTTGAAAAAGGGGAAGTATGTACATCCGAAGGTGATACGTTTTTGCAAAGTGAATAAACAGGACTAAAGGGGAGAACACGACCGTCGTTGCATAACTGTAGAAGAGGGGAAAGGGATAATGACAACAGTAAAGACCTAATTTTCAGAAATATACACGCAGCTGTTCGGAAAGTTGTATACAGCCGAGTACGATGGGAATTTGATCTCGTGGATGGATAGAACGATGAATGTTGAAAAGACGGGTATCTACCACTGACACTTGCAAACGAATACACGAGTAACAACTTGCAACGGAACAGAGGGCAACATTAAGTGACGAGGCGAATGAAGACTGAGAGAAGAGAATGAGGAGGGGAGACATGTGTGATAACGTGCTCTAAGGAGGAGGAAAGAAGACGAGAAGTATACACGAACGAATGGACGCCGCTCTAGAGTACGACGAGGGGTAGAAAACAACAACATGATCATGACTCAAAACTGCGAATGAAGACTGACCGGACCTAAGATGGAAAAAACGGGTTGGAAAACAACATGCAAAATTGCGAATGGATAGAGGGGTGGAAAGGGTGTCCATGGAACGGATAAACAGGGATAAAGGGGGTTTTAATAACTTAAGCTTGCTTGCGCGTTCTACTGTTGCTGTTGCTGAGCCTGGGCTTGAGCCTGAGCCTGAGCCCGAGCCTGCTTCTCCTTCTCTTCATCATCGAACGAGCCCATCCTGAGGAACCTCGACAACACCTCCTCCGAGCTTTTCTTGAACACATCGACGCCTCTCGCAGGGTCCCACACCCTAGAGCCTCTCCTAGGACGCGCCTCGATGGGAGTATCACCAGGCGTGACGATCATAGAATCGTTCGTGGTCGATGGAGATGGAGTGACGTACGTATCCGCCGACGCCGTGCGCTGTATCGCCGATGAAGAAGTAGCAAGGGGCGAAGTGAGTGACGACATGCGCAAGTGCTTGGGCGAAGGCGTTGCCTGGGACGGCGCCAATCTGCTCATGACAGGCGAATGCGCCCTCGACGAGCTAGGCACCGAGGACAGGGACACCCGACGAGGGGTACCAGGCACACGCGGTGATGCGGATCCCGTCGACTTCGACAACCCAATCTGAGGTGATGTAGTCGGATGAAGAGAGACGCTGCCTCGTGGCGACTGTAACGGAGTCTGCACCTTGGGCGACATCCTCACGGGCATAGGAGCCTTCATCGGCGGCGAAGCGAGCGGTGATCGAGCTTTCACAGGGGAGCTTGTGCCACTGGGAGACGTAACCCTAGGCGGCGAGTACGTACGTGGGGATCCCAGTGTAGCAGGTGACCGCAGCCCAGTAGGCGATGCCATAGAGGGGAACGGCATCCCAGACCTCGCAGACGTGTTCACTGTCGGAGTGCCCACACCCTGCTCGGGCTCCCTGCTAAAGTCACGCGGAACCGCGGACGGCAAGAGCGTCGAACCTGGTACATACTCTGTAGGATCCTGCCACTGTCGTCTCACAGACAGAGCTGGCCGGCCAGTAGAGCTGGGCGCCTCAATCGCTGGTGGCGCTGGAGCAGCGGACGGAGCTGAAAGCGTCGGAGGATCAGCTGAAGCAGCGAGTTCCGCTAAAGCCTCCTCAGTGCCGATCGACACAGACACATGCTTGACGCTACCATCAGCCTTGATAATCTCCACCTGCACCTCCTTTGTGTCCGTCTCCGGAGAAGCTTGCACGCCCCGAGTGCGATACTGCTTCTTACTCTTGCTCGAAGATCCTCGACGTTTCGATGACCCTCCACCACGTCCTTGCGTCGACTCAGAATGATGATCCTCGTCGCTCTCACCCTCATCTTCGTCGTCTCCATCCATACTGCTCGCGTCCTGCTGATCCTGCCAGTCCTTCTCCCTCTGCTGCCTCCACTGCCTCTGCCAGCTATCATCCGCAGGCGGCGGCGGCGGATGCGCCATGAACAGATGTGGAAAGATCTTCGGGTTCCCCGCCAGCTTCGACGCGTACTTCTGTATACTCGGTACCGTGTCCCAAGCGTTCGAGAAACTCGTGCCCCACGGAATCCCCTGAACAGGTGACGACGGACGGTTCGAGCTCGATACAGACACAGTGTGCACGGACACGGGAGGAGGTGCAGGGGGAGTCGAGACAGGCGAGGACGTTCGCTCGGACTCTATGTAGTTCGCTCCTGGCACGGGTGCGTCTGATCTTGGAAACACTCGTCGAGGGACATGACGTGGCTTCTCTTCCCACGGGAAGACGGCATGTACTTTGTTCTTATCCGGCACAGGCGGAGTCAAAGCGCCTTCTTGCTGGCTTGCTTGTTCGACGTGGCCCAAGACGTTCGAATACTGTCCTTCGCGAATGAGCTGCTCTGGAATAACGGGAGGCGGAGGCTCGTTGAAAAAGACGTCTGCATGATCTGATCGGTCAGGCGAGGGAAATGATTGGTGAGTGGCATCGTCAGGTTGGTCCCAGACGTTGGGGAAGTACGTGTCTTCAGGGAACGCAGAAATCGGGGGTGATTCCTTCGGAGGAGGCTCCACTGCAGGATTCCAATTTAGTTTAGGTGGGGAAGAGGGTCGTGGAGGGGGTGTTCGAGGTTCTCGGTGTGGCTGATGTGATTGCTCTTGATAAGGATGTTGTGCAGATTGGCGGTGGTCGTGTTGTACAGGGTCCTGCTGGAAGTGCACATGAGGCTGCCCCTGATGCGGATGCTGCTGCTGATGTCTGGAGGTCCGTGGTGACTCATGACCGCGACGCCTTTCCTTCTGTCGAGCCAAATTACCCTCGTATGTACCCTGAGTGGGCGTATTTTCGCCTGAGAGAATAGGCGACTCGCCTCGGGACCTAGGCTGACTTTGACGTGTCTGACCTCGATAATCCTGTCGCGATGGAGTAATATCGCCACGAGGACGTTGCAGTTGACCGTAAGAGTCCCGCCTCTTCTGTCCTTGGTACGGTCTCTCCTGCGCTTGGCGAGTTTCACCTTGTTGCCGCTGCTCCTTCGTCCACTGGTCTACCCGCTGCTGCTGACTCTCCTGCTGCTGACCTCGCTGAGAATGGGTATGATGATGCTCGTGTTGAGAAGACTGCTGAGTTTGCTGATGATGCTGGTGATGCTGATGACGTCGTGCATGAGGGTAGAAAGGCGTAGGTAGGACGGGAGAATCCGAGTCCGATGAATCCTGATAATACTGCTGTTGAGACGCGAACGGGGCATTGAGATACTGCTGTTGCTGCTGATAGGACTGTGGGGGAAACTGCTCGTAGCGGGGTTGTGAAACTACGTCGTACTCAGACCCAGGTTCACTCTGGGCCTGAGGCGGGTAAAAAACCTGCAGGCTGTTGTTGAATTGCACGGAGCGCTGCGGTTGACCCGTGCCAGAGGGACCGTAATATGGCGTGGGTGTTTCGGTGGGGGGAAGGGAGTGACCGTGGATGTACGGCGCGTTGGGAACTTCGTTCGGAGCAGGCGTCGGAGGCTGCTGATTCGAGAAGTAGCCCGAGTCTGCCGAACCGCTATGCGCATGCGATGCGCCGGAAGACCCTGCGGAGCTGTCCTGAGGCTGAGACGATTTTTGACCACCCTGGCCATCGGGATTCAGGGGCTCCGGATCAGGGTGCTTCTGAGGGCGCATAAGGTCGACACGGCCATCCAGTGGCAGCGATACGTACTCGCCAATGCTCGAGCTCGAGCTTAGAGAACCGGAAGATGAGCGGGAGACAGTGTTTAGCCCTTCGACGGCCACCTTGCGCAATTCGTCCAGCCCGAGCACGGAGCCGGGGCCAGAAGCGGGCAAGTCGCTAGCAGCGGGGACTTCGGCGCCAATCGACCCGCCATCATCCCATGCGGCAGAGTATGTCGGAATTGAGAATTCGGGCGTAGGCAACGTGGGCTCCTGACGATAGTGCCTATCGTAGACATCATACCAACGGTCGACTAGAGCCTCATAATTATAGACGGCTTTAGTCCCATCGCTAAGGGTAGACCCGGAGCTTTTGATACCAGGAGAGCGGTATAAAAGCCCTTTCCACGGTTTGTTCTGACCAATAAAGTGGATGGCCGAAATACCTGAGCCAAAACGTTCGTACGCGGGAGCGTAGCTATCCCCGAGACGATATTAAATATTTCGCTCAGGAACTAGAAGCGAGTGGCGGTGTACTCACGTATATGCGGCGGTGGGAGTTGTGTTGTACACAAAGCTCAGCCTATTCCAGTCTGAGCCCCTCCACTCGTTGAGCAGCCCCTGGTCTCCTCCGTCCCAGCTACCCTTCGTCTTCTGGAGCTTGGTCAGCTCGTCGAATTTGTCCTGGCCAGGCGATAGAACAAGCACCCCAGAATTGAAGATATCCGGCCAACCAACATCCGGGACGGCTGAAAACTCGTGCGGCAAAGTAAAAAGATGTGACATGGGACGTATTGGTAGTACGTCGGCATCGAGGAAGATTATTTTGGAATACTGGGTTAAGCGGAATACATGCAACTTGGTCAGGACTGTGCCAAGGTCCGGACGACCTGTAAAAATGAGGCGAATAGTTAGTGACTAGGTTCCTGAGACTCAACGCCCGATGGCCGACTGGATATAACATGAGGATAGTTGTATAAGGCTGCGGTGGGGGAAGGTCATCCTCGTGACCTTTAGGGTTCACCCGCGACGCGATAGACCTGGCGTATGTTCTACGGCATATATCCACTAAAGCTCGCGCCAGTAACTTGCTGAAGACATGTGATGTACCGCGGACCAAGACCGAACGCACTGGAAGAGGAAGCAGGGGGAGCGTGGAACTATCATCGGACACTCACCGAGCAGACGGAGATTCCTCTCATCCTCCTGTTCTATTATCTCGACACCGATCACGACATTAAATGCGCCTCTCAGCAGCTTAATAGACGTCACGTCGACCGTCTCCGGGGTGACGAGACATACGGTTTGGAAGTCGACTTCGGGGGGCGTTGGCGGGGATGGATGGAGGTCCTTGAGGGCGGCGGCGAGGGCCAGCGCGCCAGGGAGGTAAGAATCTGAAGTTATGAGGGTAACAAAAGCATAAGGAGCGGCCATTTGACGCAAAGCGTCGTCGGAGAGAGAAAGAGAAACGGGACGAGGAGGACGTCGTGCACGTCGTCGGTGGACAACCCTGCCAGAGCTGGCGGGCTCAACCCAGGGTCGAATATTCTGCCAGAATTCCATAAAAATATTGCCAGGCGCCCACCATATCAAACCGCGTTCCGGAGCCCCGCGGCACATCAGGCGCCCATAACAAGCCAGAAAGATCGCACTTCTGCACGTCATCGCCTCATGTCCCTCACGTAAATTCCGCGCCATGTTACGTTTACAAAATCGCACTCCTGGCCCGATACGGCAGCCATCCTAGTTGTTGCTGGCCACAGACAGGTTCGACTTGCGGTAGTCTCTTGCCTCTGCTAAGGGGGAATTGTCGCCATGTTTCCCAACTATGCCACCATCAGAATGTACTCTAGACTCTCGAAGAGATGTCTCAATTGATGCCCATTGATAAGAAAATTCCGTCTATTGACAAACTTCCGCAGTTGAACAAAGCCGCCTTATACAGTTCGCGAAAGTTGTAAAAAGTACGTGTCGGCGTGTCAGATAACCTGTCCAGATCTCGCAAAGGGGGGTCCTTTATCCACCCCTGGCTACCGGTCAATTGAGAACCCTGGGCTCTGGCTGGGTCTCTCATCTCACAATCTGTGCTGCATATGGTAGAGATGACAGCCAAGAATTGGTGTACTCACTAGATTGAATTCGGTGCCCGTCTCGACTCCCACGACTCGACGGGGAAGAAAATGCGTATAAGACAGGTTAGGGAACGCCACTGTGATGTTATACAGTGATTTACCCACCGTCCTCAATTAAGCAGATCATCCAAAAATAGGGACACGTACTTTACGTTGAAGATTTACCCTCTGTGGACGGATATGTACAAGATCGTTCCGCAATACCGAGCATTAAAGGCAGGTACAAAGTATCCCCATCCCTTCAGGACACGTAGTTGGCTGGTATGCGCGGGGAGTGACTAGAGCTCCCTATCAACAAATTATGTTAGCTTCTCAAGCAATAGAGAGATTAACTCTTCAAGAAGTCATAGTGAGTCGCCGAGTGGTGCATCTAGACTGCTCCCTGGGGATGTCTTGAGAATATGTCGGAATACGAGCCGATAAAGCAGAGTTCATCAGACTCGAACTTGTCCCTGGTCATGAACTACGTAGTGATAGATGTATAACAATAGCGTCAATAAAAGACGTGATAGTCATAGCGGGAGCTCGGTCGCGTACCCTCACAGTTCGATCTTGCATTTGTCAAACGGCTGGGCGTGTCCCTCTGCGGTCACAATATATCATCCTAAGCTGGGAGTAGGTAACGAGATATATGTATGTTGCTCACGTCGCCGCGCACTCTTTGGCAGGAAACCAGAAGGTATATCAACTCGAAAAACACATGCCCCGTGGTAAGTCGGAAAGTCGAAGAAAGCGCCAGAGTCCCAAAGCGGATGCGAATGACATCAAACCTCCGCCGCCACCAGCTGCCTCAGCGCGACGAGCAACATCACGGCTTTCTTCTCTACTTCCACCTCTCGAACTTGTCAGCGTGCACAACATGCTCCCTCGTTGACTTCCAGTAGCAACAACGAAGATGGCAAGCCGTCTGACTGCCCTACCCCCGGGCCTCCGACAAACAGTTTTCCATCATCTCCACCCCTCGCTCTTCAAACCTTCTAGAACGACTTCATTATGGACTAGAAGATTACACGAAGCTTCGAATAATCCAATACGAAGACCATGGCCGACCCGTCGATACTTCTGGGCTTTGCCAGTCGCCGGAGGTCTAGTTCTCTATTTCTTACCCAAACCGCAATCGTTGTTCCCCGCTATATTGGCTTCGCCTACGATAATACCCTGTAATGAAGAACGAACGCCTTTTCCGGAGCTTACGATCAATTCTCCGTACGAACCGAGGCGATCTGTGCTCTCACTTCTTGGCAGACTGTTCCGTGATATTGTATGGGAGCCACTGTTGACCACACGGAGGTTCATACATCTGTTATGGCTCTTCCTTCCAGTCTTCTTTACAACACCGATGTTGCTCATAGGAGAACCGGAGCGAGCACTAGGGGGAGATAGATGGGGGGCGGTATGGTGGTATGGATTTTTGACGTCGCAGATGCAGCGAGCAGGCCCAACATTTGTCAAGGTGCGTGATTCGTTGTCTTTCTGATGTTCTGAACTCACTCAGACAAATGCAGCTTGCACAATGGGCTGCTTCTCGTGCGGACCTGTTCCCAGCTTTGCTGTGTGAGCGTCTCGGAGCGCTACACTCCCGAGGCAGAGCCCATTCTCTAAGGCACACGAAGAGAGTCATCGAGCGCGTCTTTGAGAGACCGTTCCACGAGGTGTTCGAGGAATTCGATGAGACTCCCATCGGCACCGGAGCCATAGCGCAGGTATGTATATCCCATTGGTCATAGGGAATTCGCTTCCAATATGCTGTCGAGTAGGTGTATAGAGCAACTCTCAAACAGGACCTCGTCCCGCCTTCTCATCTACCGAGCCGACAAGCTCGAACCGCCGGCCTCCCACTCCCACCTGCGATCCTGCAACCTCCACCTGTCGCTCCCACCAATGCAGTCGCCATCAAGATCCTACACCCCAAAGTCGACCAGATGATCCGTCGTGACCTGCGCATAATGTCCTTCTTCGCAAACGCGCTCACCCTCATCCCAGGCATGCAATGGCTCTCATTACCCGAAGAAGTCGAGGTATTTGGGAAGATGATGCATGAGCAATTGGATTTGCGCAACGAAGGGAGGAACTTGGAGGAGTTTGAGAAGAAGTTCGTGGATAGACGGTTGCCGGTTATGTTCCCGCTTCCCTTGCAGAATTGGAGCACGAAGGATGTGTTGGTGGAGGAGTATCAGAATGCGTTGTCTTTGGAGGATTTCTTGCGCAATGGAGCTGGGCCGTATAGTCAGACGCTTGCGGAAGTAGGGCTTGACGCGTTCCTAGTGAGTTTTACCAAGTTTATTCCATGTTGAGTGTTAACACGATATATATGCAGAACATGCTCCTGTTGGACAACTTCGTGCACGCTGACCTGCACCCGGGAAACATCATGGTCAAGTTCTCAAAGCCGCTTTCCACATTCGATCTCATCAAGAACGCCTGGAACTCCCTCTTCAACGAGAAGATCAAGCCCAAGTTCTCCGACGAATCACCCGTTACGCCGCACGTAGTAGACCCAACCACAGACTCCATCGTCAACGAACTCCGTGCGCTCAAGAAAGACCCTCAAGCGTGGCGCGACACTCTCGATGCCATCCACACCGAAGGCTACCTCCCCGAGATCATATTCATAGATGCAGGACTAGTGACCACGCTCGACACTAGCAACCGCACCAACTTCCTCGACCTCTTCCGCGCCATCGCCGAATTCGATGGGTACCGCGCGGGCCAACTTATGGTCGAACGCTGTCGGACACCACAACTCGCCATCGACCCCGAGACCTTCGCGCTCAAGATGCAGCACGTCGTCTTGAACGTCAAACGCAAGACGTTCTCGCTCGGGCAAATCAAGATCTCCGACATCTTGCATTCGGTGTTGATGGCGGTGAGGGACCACCACGTGAAGATGGAGGCGGACTTTGTGAACACGGTGATTTCGGTGCTGTTGTTGGAGGGGATTGGGAGGCAGTTGGATCCGGGGTTGGATTTGTTTAAGAGTGCGTTGCCGATTTTGAGGCAACTGGGGAGGCAGATGGGTACGCAGGAGAATATCAAGCAGATGGAGAGAGGTAGCCTTGGGGCGTTCTTGAAGGTCAGTGCGGAATTGATCGAGGTTTCCTGATTCTTGCTGACTTTGTGGCTGCGCAGGTTTGGGTGTATATGGAAGCAAGAGAATTGGCTTCGTCTGCGCTAGTTGACGCGGATGAACTTGTTAGATATGGATGGTACGTCCGAACAGTTTTTTCTTGATTCGTAGTCGTCCAGAACTCACTGTATGCGACTCAGGTTGACACCGGGAATATAATTTCAAGTCGAAGCCGGATTGATACACGACACAGTTAGATTTTAGCATTATGTTCCATTAGTACAATTTATAAACCTTATCCTCTGTTCTATTGCTATGGCTAACCTCCTACTGCAGTGACAATTGTGGCTTCCTCGAAGGTACTCACAGTCTCATACTACGGTGGCGATGATCGTCTGGCCACAGGGCGCTAGTGGACAGCTTTGTGGCGCGGGCCGTTTCGTGCCGCTTATCAATCTCGCATTACTGTACCAGGCCCAGATATTCCAACCTGAGGATCCTCTTATGCCATTTCATTCTGCAGGAACTTCTTGTGCCACCCGGATCTGAAAATACTGAACTCCCGCAGGCACAACACACGATGCACCTTCCCCTGGTCAAATTGGCACAGGTCGATGAACAAGTATCTCCTCTCCGAGGGTCTCTCGGGCGCCGACTAATAGTTCCGAATTTGGTATGTGTTGACGTTCTCCGTTCAAGTGTCATGACGCACCGTCCTCACGTGTACACCATTTTCCCATGAAAAGAGATTAAAGCCGTCACTTTGGACGAGAAGCCAAGGGAACCATGACGACAGACAGCTTTCGGGCCCCGTCAGAAGACCGGGTCAAACAGGTATATAACCGTGTCGTTCTCCATGGTACAGTGACGCGTTCCGCTCCAGGTCTCAAGTATGCGTTTGTCTGCGGTGATTGCTTTGATTTCCGCCTCACTAGCGTACGCTCAGACGAACCTTCCTCCACTTGCGAACGATACTGTGTTCGCAGTTGGAACTAACATCACCATCAATGCGCCTATTGATGCAGTATGGGACGTCCTGCTAGACTGGGACAACTACGCTGATTGGAATCCCTTTGTCCGGTACGTACTACGCTGATTCGTCATCCTTTCGTTTTTCTCACATGGCAATCCCCCACTCCAGTCAACAAACCCTCAGCAACAAGTTCTTCATCCCTGTCCCTGCCGAGAATAGGACCCTCGCTGCTCTCAAAGCAGCTGGCAGCTCCCTCGAGAACCAACGCCTGATCTTAGGCGTTCAGATTCCACCCCTGCCTCTACCTGTGAATGCAAGTACACCGCCAAACCTGCTACACAGTCAGACAAGCTTCGAGAATATCACTGCCATGCAGCCCGACCAACACCGAATGGCATGGAAACAGCTCATGTTTCCTGAGGCCATCTTGAGTGCCGAGCGATGGTCTGCGTTGAGCCCGACCGGGCTTTTAGGACAGCAAACGTTGTACGAGTCAAGGGAAGGATATGGTGGAGTATTGGCAGGAACTCTGAAGACGCTCCTGGGCGATGGATTACAGGAGTCCTTTGATGCACAGGGTGTAGCATTGAAAGCTCGCGTGGAGGGGAGTTGAGCTGTGTCGCCATTTCACAATAGGACCGCGCCATTGCTCCTATGCATCGTGATAGGGTGTCTTGCACTTAGGCCGTCTATCACAAGTTTGACGTTTCTCCCTGGATTTATGCCTGATACGTATAAATGTATTAACTCAATGGAGTCAGCCGCGGCGAGTCCGAGTCGCAACATTGCAGACGGGCGGCAAAGTCTTCCTTCGTGGCGCGGCCCGCTGTGTACCGCTTGCCTATGTGCTGGCATAACTGTAGCCGCGGTGCGGTCAACTTGAACGCCGCTTGAACTTGAACTTTGTACTTGAGTAATTGAAGCTTCAGCTAGAAGTGTCCTCAAAGGTTCAATTCATTTAGACTTACTATCGCGCCTACTAATATTCGTTCAATTGTTGTAGGAAGTGTTAGGCACCTCCGAGTCCATATGGACCGTGACGGTCGCAAATCCATCCAAGTATGCCAGCACTCAGTGTTCCGAAAGCTACAGACCAGCAGGCATATGAGGACAGCGGGCCTACTTGGACTACCTAACGAGCTTCTGACCGAGATTGGCGAGTTTCTCTACGCTAATGAACGGTCTGAGCGTCACAGATGCAAGAAGTTCACGGCGACCTGGGTCTTGTCTCGTGTCAGTCGGCGTTTGCGGTCAATCATCTTGCCAATAATCCTCCGCGAACTGAGGTTCAATACGCATAGCGCGTTCTTGAAGTTTGTATCGGACTTCTCCACTGGCGAGCATCAACATTTAGGGTTTGCTGTCAGGTGCGTTCCATGATTTTGTTTTACTCGAGCAATTGTGAAGGTCCTTTTTCAGATCGATATACATACGCTCGAGGATGCCCAGGATGTTCATGTGGCATGTCAGCCCTACTGTTGACCACGATCTCCTCACTCCCTTCTTCAACTTGGAAGAGATTCATTGTACCTGTACTGAGGCCCTGTTTGGAGTACGGGTCGTCGGAAGACTACGTCGCTACATTCAGCTGAAGGCACTCACTCTAATATGGGGCGACACATGGCCGGAGATTATACTTGCACGACACGACAGCCTCAAGATCGTTCGACTATATTCGGAGCAGTATTCGATAGCCATGAACCTTAACACACAGCTTATGTCCTACGCTTCGATCACCACACTCGCTCTGTACGCTCTAGGTGGCACTCAGGCTCTCGTCAAAGAGTGTCTTGCTCGGTGTCATTTCCCCAATTTGCGGGAACTCACTGTACGATGCTGGCTATTGGAGCCGCTCGGCGTATTCCAATTCATTCATAAGCACCCGACGCTCCTAGAAGTTAACATCGATACCTCGCGTCGGCGACATATACGCATCGAACTGCTGCTCAGACTGATCGACGGGACGGGAACCTGGTTTGATCCAGCGAACAATGGGAGCATTCCCAAGTTTACAATGCAGTCTCACTATAATGGCAACGACATAGAACGTTGGACGCGGACCACTATGGCTATTCCGGGATTCCCGGGGTTTATTCCTGGCTGCGATATTACTTGCAGTAATTTTGCGTTTAAGAGAACTCCTATTGATCTCCATCGACCTCTATGGAAGTCGCATAATGGCTCGTGGCATCCTAGGTACCGGTGTACCGCTCTGGCACTAGCTGATCTGACAATAACCGAAGAAGACATGGGTGACGCATCTCCCAGAATGATTCGTGCTTTGCGGGAAATCACACTGGCGGTACCGGATTTGGAAGAGCTACGACTTCATATCAACAGCAGAGAAGACCTGGGAAAATACATGATGTGGCTAGTAAGTAGTTGATCTAGAATACTCGAACTTTCGTTGCGCTCTGTCTCACGTATTCGGGCTTAGGACGAAATCACCGATCATAGTCTCAAATATCTACCACAACTCCGTAAACTCGCAATTCATTGGGAAACATACGAGGTGGATTACAAGCCACGATGGGGTCGATGCGCGGACTCGGCGCCGTTCGACCTCTCCACCGAGCACGAAGATGACTACATTCCATTCCTAGATGACGCAGTCCTTCCATCGTATACAACTCACCGAGGCCAGTACCAAGTGCCCACCTTGCACCGTCTCGCCATCGCCATCGAAAAAGAGAGTGAAGAAGATCCTTCTATCTCCGAAGACATATTCGACGAGACCGTCGAAGGTGTACGAACAGTCTTGCAAATTCCGGATGAAGACGAGCTCGATATTCACGACGAAACTCTGCTGATGCGGGCTTGGGAGACCCGAAATGAGCAGTTTGCGACTTTCGCGGTCCGCCAGATGACAAAGATGTGTCCATCTCTAGAGACATTTGACTGGTACTTCTGCGATGGTTCCCTGTCTGACTATGGCCGCCCTCAGAATACGGTAGTCTGGAGTTGGAATATTCAGCAGGAAGGAGAGCGGACGCTGATAAGAGGTGATTTGAAGTATACTGGATGTTTGAAAGGAAATCCACCTCCGCTTTACCCATATATCGGGCAGGAGTTGCAATACGCTTTAAAGCATGGTTATAACCAAAGCTGATACTTAGATACATTACGCAATATACTATCGAATTTACGACCATTGCTGTGCTGCGCCTGAGCCACAGCGCTCATGGGTCCCGATCCTAGACGTTCTTTGACGACCCACTCGATCCGTCGAATTACTGTATTCATTACACATTTAAGTCTTGTACGCCATTAGGAGCTTTTGTACATGCAGCCTCATATAGTCGGTAGGTAGGTAGGTAACATTTCGTGAACAGACGTTAACTTCGCATCAGAGTGCTCTTCGATCATATGTCTGAAGTCACAGTACTTCTCAACCGGCGATGGCGTGGGATTTATGATATTATCTGACTTAAGCTGCTCGACCTGTGGAAAGCAGTTCATCTTCACTGGTTGGACTCATGGAAATACGAGGGACGTACCTGGTCCTGGGTAAGAGTGAGAACACTGGGTGGCAGCTTCTCCAACACCATCGCCTGCAATTTACCAATAGCGAACGGCACAGGCAGTATAGGACGGTATCTTCCGGTGTGTTTAAGAACAAGTTCCATGATTTGGCGGTAGGTAAAGACTGAGAATTGCGAGCAATTAGCGTAAATATATGGAGAACGTTGATGGACCTACCATCAGGGCCTCCAGCCTCAATAATCTTTCCGTCGACGTGATTTGCGACGTCATGTTCTTGTCGCGCAATAGTTTCGATCAAGAGGGCTACGTCACCCACGTATACAGGTTGAAATAAGCTGGTCCCTCCTCCAAAAGCTGGCATGAAGGGAAGGAACTTCGATAGAAGAGCGAAACGCTGTGGAAGTATTCAGACGAGTACCGCAATCTACGTATCGCGGTACTACGTACGCCAAAGAATCCGTCGCCTGGTCCAAACATGATGCTTGGGCGGATAATGGTAGCGTCTGGACAGGCTTTGAACACAGCTTCTTCACCTAAACCCTTCGTCCTCGCATACGATATCGAACTTGAGGGATCAGCACCAATAGCGCTGATATGCACGAGCTTTGCTCCAGCCGTATGCGCCGCCTTGGCCACGTTCTCTGCGCCTTTCCATTGAACCCGTTCAAAGTCGCTGGGCGTGCCCTGCATGATACCGACGGCTGATACCACCACGTCCACACCTTCAAAGGCAGTATCAAACGTTCCTGGAATGGTGATGTCTACTGAACGTGGAGGCTCGAGTCGTTCGGCGGCCTCTGCTGAGAGGGAGTTCTTAATTGCCTGCTGAAACCCATCCGGTTCTCGAGACAGCAGCTGTACGCGCCAATGGGGACTTTTTGGCGATGTAAGCATCCTACGAGCAATGCTCTGTCCTGTATACAGATCAACGACGAGTATCGAGCTGGACGCAGCTCAACATACCTAAGAAACCCGCTCCGCATATAACCATCTTTTGCGACATTTTGGGCGCAATTCACGTTGACAACGCCTCTTCAGGCATACAGGTGGTGGTCGAGACCAAAGAGCACGACGAGCATGGAGGGCAGGGTAATGGAGGGTGAGATGAAGAAGCACTGAGAAAGCATCAGATCGCGCCGTTTCTGAAAGAGGCATGAACCCGCCCATCCACGAATTGTTGTCCTTCAATGTGACGGACAGCCTCGTCCGCAATGTACGAATAATCGACCACGATGACAGGACCAGGAAGCGAGAAAGAGAATTGCACGAGCATCACGTACACGCGCATCGGTAGCCCCGTCCTTGTTTTAGAACCGTCGAGTGACTACCCCAGCCGACCGCGAAAAGTGCCTGGCTACCAACATTTGAGGAAGGAGTGAGAACTGGGGGAGAATAACATGGTCGTCGTAGAAGTAGAGGTACACGCGTCTTGTTGACCAGACATGACCCACATATGGTCAGCAATTTCTGGGGCGGCAATCGCGTCGCTGGGTGAATAATCATAGCTGTTTCGTAGAACAAGAAGCCAAGGACAAAGAGAGAATAAACAACAGCCACCTCGTCCGTACTCTCTTCACACGAGCCACAAGGACACCTAGTCTAAAATTGCACCACCCCGAACGCCGAATCCACGGGATGGAGAGCCGTCCGTGATAAGTTGCGTTTGCCTTGCCGACGGATCCAGTCAAGCCTGTATTTGACACGCAGAAAATTGATGCACCCAGAAACTGTTGCCTGCATTAGGAAAGGAAGACAAAATGTGCGCAGTCGTGTCAGAACGGCTACACCGCAAAGCAGTTGCAGTGAACCTACCAAGCACGACGCGTGATTCCCTCTCTATATTCTTCTTCGTCGCGGTTGAAGGGCACAGCAAGAGAGTGACACGTTAAGCATGCTTCTAATGAGAGCAAACTTGTGAAGGTGAGTAGCCGTCCCTCCTTTGGTGATACGAGATTATCCTTGAATTTCTTGTGCGCGCTTCGATTACGCCGCTCGCTAAATCATTTTTTCAAGGCGCGTTCAGCTTGCACAGAACGATGAACAACGTCGTTTGTCGAAATAGTCGGACGCACCTTCTATGACTAGCACAATGCAGAAGTGTCTGCGAGTGAGCAGTCTGAATGATATGGTCGTCTCTGTTTCATGGACTTGAGGGGGTTGTTGAAAGCAATGCGGGCGTGTAGTAGATGAACATCTCGTCAACTACGTCCTTGAATTGCCAAGGTTGCCCATGCGCACCTTGTTTTCGACGTGAATGCACGGTGTTGGCATTGTAAATGAGGACGGAATGTTGGGGAGTGTTGTATGAGCTCGGCAGTGCCGACCTAAGACAAGCTGTCTTGTACTGCGCGCGACGGTGTCGTGTGTTGTATCATACATATGAGTAAAGAAACCTGGAGATAGGACATGGCTAGGTTATAAAGTAGTGGGTCAACGTACCGTGGCCGAGCTACAATCGTATCGTACACCTTTGTGAGCAAATTCCCTTCATCGCTCCTCGAGGCTGAATAGACTTGACAAAAACAGAGAAAAATACATTGCATAGCGGCAAGCTGCCACGCACCGCGACAAACACTGTTTACCTCGGATGAGGAAAACATGTAAGCCCCTGTCCTTATCATGCATGCCAGATAAAGCTTGCGTGTTGAGGCTGATGCGATGGGGCTGCACGGCTAGCTTCGGGTACCCAGACACCGTCGTAGAGGTAGGCAACCGCGGTCGGAGATATCCCAGCATGAAGGTGGATATTTTTATAAGCCGCCAGGAAGTACTAGTGGTCCACGAAAGCGCAACGGGAGATCGTGACTGGGTCCTTTGACACGATTATGTTGAAGTCCAGCCGACGTTCTGAGCTCTAGTCCACAAAATATGAATGGCCAATACTACATGCATAGGACAGCATAGCAAACAAGCCGTCCTATTGTGGCGACTATAGGCAAGGCGTAGACTTTGGGGCTAAACGAAGAAGACCATGGCCCCAGGCAGAAACCAGACAGAAACCACGCAGAAACCACGTAGAAAACCAGGTCCAGATAGACTTGGTATCGCGGTCATCGTTGATATCGTCGAGGCAATCCGAATCTTCAGGATTACAAGGACCAGGTGGCAAGGTGGAAGATAACGAGATGTACGTCCGTGGCAAAATATTGTGGACTTCGAGGGCGACTCTGCGTCACGGTTGTTGCACTTCACCGTGCGTGACTAGACGCTGCGGCCTGGGGCTCGAGGAAGACGACCGAATTATCCAAACGCGGGCAATAATTCGTAGGAAAACTAAGCAGTCATTATAGCAAGCAAAATATCCTGTTATACGAGCAGTATTTGCACAATTTATATGCCAGCTGGGAGAGATGCAGGACGTGAAACGTATGTGAACCGGAAGTGTGAATCACGGGTGACCGCCGTGACACCGTGCGATCACACAAACAGTGCACGCCGCTGAACTCAACGCGCAGCGCTGCCTTGCTCGTCTACCACCACCACTCGACTGTCCATGACTACCAGCTACACATGGAATTATCATTGTAGGTGTAAAGTCTACATGATATGCATGATACACATGATATGCATGATACACATGATATGCATGATACACAGACTATCAACACTCACCAATAGTAAGTCATCCAACTCAAAGCACCGTTTGCATGGTAAGTATACAGCAAATTTGCACCTGTACATCTCTTG
This sequence comes from Irpex sp. Y119-03, assembly GCA_037042295.1. Classification (NCBI taxonomy): domain Eukaryota; kingdom Fungi; phylum Basidiomycota; class Agaricomycetes; order Polyporales; family Irpicaceae; genus Irpex; species Irpex sp. Y119-03. Next base: position 41,132 of record JAXQKB010000117.1, on the reverse strand, counting down.
TTGCCTGCTTGATCTTGTTCTCATATTTTACTCACCGCTATACCTTACTCCAGGGGCTCCAACATGACAGTCTATTCTGGTATTGCAGAAGAAGTATATTGTTCTATCCCTAACTTTCCGCTTTTATATTGACATCACTTTAACATTGAATAATCTACAGATTACTGGACAATAACCCGGTGCTATCATCCCATCTCCATAGACTCTCACCAATGATCTGTGAGTTTATAAACACCTCTATATCAGTGTTTTATTCTCTGCTCAATTCACAGAATATTCAAATTGACATGGATTTCTCATCCATCTCAGACGTCAAAGATGCTAGGGTGTACATACACCAAATTTGGACCACAATGGTTTCTTACCCCTACTGTCCAAATTTGGTGTACTGCATCCCCATCATCTTTACCGGCTCGGATTTGACGAGCGCCATGGAATGTTTTATGCACATTTCGATTCAAAAGGGCCACCGGCACCCGCGTACTTCCGCGGGGGTAGCAGGTCTTGCTCCTGTATCATGACATTGTATTAATCAACAATTTATACAGGCATTGGCACCGCAAGCGGTACGAGATGAGGGTAACTTGGTAAATATTGCTGGACTGGGATGCTGACAAAGCTGAATTAGCGCTTCCGTAGACGGGTATCGTTATCCAAGGGTAACTGTAAGCTTGCTAGAACTTGGAGCGCTCGTATCTGCTCCTTGAAGCGCTCTCTGTGTTCGTCGCTTGATCGCGATCTGCGCGCACAGCCTTCTGGAGGAACCACTGGCATTACGAACGAAGGAGGCCTCTATGAACCCCGAGAACACATCACGTACATGACAGCGGCCTGGATACACTGCCTCGAGCTGCCATAACCTACTGCGCGGAAAGTTCGCAACCGACGACTCTGCATCCGACGCCCATCATACCAAGTCAAGTATTCCAGGCTGGAACCGAAACATATACACGTTACGTGTCCTCACGAATGCTTCTGCAAAGGCTTAGCACTCCTTCACGGGAGCTGGCCGTCTAGCTTCTGGTGGGAACGCGCACTGGCGCGTAGAAACCCAGTTTCAAATCCCGGAACTCTATCACACCCCGCGTATAAAAGACTAAAAACCTCAGAACACGCCCTCTCTACTCAGTAGCCTGACTCTTTCCTTCACGCTCGTCCATGGTAGGTACTCAGCAACTTCAGCAGGTTCTCCATCTCACTCCCGCCCTCACCGCGCCAAGAATACGACACCACCTCCACCTGAATATCGTCTGCCTGCATACCGCTCTCTTCACCTCCACCGCTATCACCCCTACCCGCAAACACAGCGCCCTCGACTAGTTATGGTACGGACCCCGCACGGCCCCAGCTCTCCTCCAGTCGCTAACCATATTATTCAGACCGCTCGCGAGGGCCGACAAGCAGTTCCACGCCCCATATTTCTACTGGTAAGACCCCGGTGTCAGTGACGCGTCGCCTTTTGATCTTTTCCTCAGCCGTCGGTGACTGATGACTGTGAGTTTCACGAACCCGTCATCGCTCTTTCCAACGTTCTCGGGTCGATAGCCCCGGATGTCGTCGTCGTAGAGTTCACCGATGGATGGGCCTCTTGGGGAAGAATAGTCGTCGTGAGACGTGGCATTCCTTTATACATGGTTTCACTTTTCTAACGTCAATCCCCAGATGTTCGCGTTTGTCATGAGAAGGAGAGCTCGTCGCCGCCAGCAGGCTATCGCTGACGCGTCGTAGGACGATGTCTACTGTTTGGATCATCCTCGTCAAAATGTAGGACACATATATCATGTAGTTTCTCTTTCTTGTATACGTAGTACACTATTTGGACGTAATCATCGTGCTTCATCCCGCTCGGCAACCTCGGGCAATGGCTGACAGTGTCGCGGGTGTCGACGCAAACGGCTCAGCCGCAATCCTCGTTCATAAGATCACAGCGCTCGCCGAGAAACGAGGCTGACCGCGTCCACCTCTTTCACTCCTCTACTCTACTTGCTATCCTACTCAGACGTTGCTGGCAAATGTCTTTCGTGCAAGGAAAACGCGTACGGTTCGTTGACGTTTTGGCGACTCCGCTGGCGGATCGCGAGAGGGTCAGTATTAGTTCTAGGCGGTCGCCTTCAGCTTCAGTTTCTAGCTCGCTAACACACATCACAGTACGGGGCACAATACCCTTCGGTCGCACAACTCGGAAGCAGAGGGGACAGAAGGTCAAACGCAGACCTCTACTGGGGAGAGCATCCACTGAGTTCAGCAGGCCTGCAACACAGCGTAGAGCACGAGGATGTGGACCAAACATATGTTGTCTGCGATACTACGGCAGAGGTACGTGAAACCCCACTGGCACTAGTCGTTGCATAGTCATCATCTTCATATTCACAGGTCGACGAAAGGGACGAAGCAGCAAGTACGGCACCGATCATTACCTTAACTGCTGCGGTTGAAAATGAGCTGGTGAAATCCTTAACAAGCCTCTCGATTTCCCCGAACGCGAAACCTCGACCAAGACATCCCCTTTCGCAGAGCTGGGGCGACGAAGACATGTCAGAAACTTTATCCCCTCCGTCCGCAGGGCCACCTTCCCTGTTCGTAGGTTCGTCGAGTGGTTTCACCAGCACATCCTGCGCAACTACGCCAGACGAAGATCTCCCGGCCCCCTTCTTCGACACTTACGCGTACAGGTGCGACAGGTCCACAGGAAAGGGGGTAGATGATGTCTCCGTATTTGAACAGCTTGGTAATCAGTAGTGTACAGCAATGGTCATATTCCACGTGCAGAGTAAACAGGATGGCGTGCAAGCGAGAGACTACAGGGACCAATAAGTAACGTTATCGTGTGAGTGGAAGATGGAAACAGCATGATGCACATGTACCACAGCCAACCTAATCAATCCGCGTCGACATGCATCTGGCCACGTCCACGCCTAATGCGATCCTCGATGCCACCCGTACCACCGAATACCTTCTTCTGTTCGTGACTGAGGAAGTCGCCCATGCCTTTCGATTTGGTGCGAGCTCGCTCTTCAGCTTCGAGTTCAGCCTTCTCCTGTTCCAATAGCTTCGTCAACCTTTCTCGACGCTCGCTTGTCATTTCAGACGCGTTGGATGACATGGCCGCGAGGCGAGCCGCCCTATCAGCATCAGCTTGACTAGGCTGTTTTGTTGAACTTTCCGAGTAGTGACGCTGGCGGGGCGGTGGCAGGGGACTCATCCGTGAACGTTTGTGAGGTGGGTCGTCACGCCGCGGAGGACTGCGGCTATACCTGCGACGTTTCACGTCACGGTCAGGAGAACGGCTTCGAGCGCGAGCGTATTCGTCCGACTCGTCAGACTTCGGATAGGTTGGTACACGATCGCTTTCTCGATAGCTGGAACGCCTGACGTCGGGACTTCGACTGTCTCTTCTGCGACGAGATGGCCCTGGAGACCTGCTACGACTGTAACGACGCCTACTTGAGTATCGATCCTCGTCGCGTCGCCGAGTGTCGAAGTCGTCACGGGGACGCGGAGGTGGTGAACGTGAGCGACGAGTGATCGGGCTGGGGGAACGTTGCGCTCGTGAGTATCGCTCTGGGGTAGCCGACCTGTCACGATCCGAGCGAGGCGAGTAAGAGCGCTCCTTATGTTTATCCTTCCTGTGCTTCTTCTTCTCCTTCTTGTCTTTCTTATCTTTCTTCGGCTTGATTCCGTTCCTCTCCTGCATTTCACGGAGTCGCAGAGGGTTAGACATTAAAGCCTGGTATGCAGCCTGCTCCTGTTGTTTGATAGCGAAGAGAGGGTCCTCTCGTATCTTGGAAGCCGTATCTCTGGCAGTATTCGCGTATTGCGTTGCAATGAAGTTCTTGTGGGCAGCCCCGACCTACATAGTGAGATTGTATATGAGTACAGCTGTCGTTGAGAGACATCTTCGATGAAGAGCGCACCTTCTCGTTCTCTGTTCCAACCAGAATCTTATCCACCCGTTTCTTGCCCAGCAAATAGTCCTCCAGCTCATTGGAGTTCTGACTACTGCCTGTTGCAGGTGTAGCGTACATCCAATCCAGTTTCTCTGTTCGTTTCTTTCCAGTCTGCTCTTCCTGCAGCCGCTGAAGCTCTTGCAGTTGTCGCTCTTCCTCCTTCTCCTTTCGCAGCTGGTCCAGCTTCTTCTTCTCTTCAAGCTGTTATACATGTTAGAATGACCACTGAAGCAGTATAATGGAGCGAACTTACAGCCTTCTTCTCTTCCAACCACACCCGCTCCTGATTCTTCAACAGGAGCGGATGCCACGACTTCTTCATATTCAAGTCGCCACCACCCATCTTGATTGGCTTTCTGGGGGGTTAGAGGGTAGGCGGGTTGCGTCGTTGAAGGTGAAAGAAAGAGCAAGCTCTTCTCGATGGTGGTTGAGAGCAAGTCGTGAAGCCCAGTTACAGGTGGCTTGAGTAGCGCCTTATTGGGCGTCCACGTGGGAATTATCTGCTAAAGCCGTGTTTGGGGTCCCACCATACTCGTCGAGCTAGAAATGGTAACTGTACAAGATCACACGAAACCACAGTACCAGTGTCTCGGTTGCTCGACTCGCTATTGGCAGGAATCTTTGCTTTCAATCATTGAGAGTACACCTGACGTTATTGGATAATTACGCTCACAATAATCTCGACAAACAGCAGATCTTTTGATCACTATTGTCGACTCGTACATGAATCTAAATTTCTGGGCCATACAGTACATGATTATTACAGATTATACACTACCAGTAGCAACATGAGTCCAAGGTCCAGGAGATCGAGAGAGAAAACTACCAAAAAGACAAGAGATGGTCACAAGTACATCGAACACAGCAGTACAGTATACACCAAAAACGTTACACGCACAAAACCGTCTACATCAGCCCTTCCTTTGAAAGCAGTATACGTCAACCCTTCACAGCCGTTCACATCAACCCTCACAAAAGTCAGGGAGGAGGAGGCCCATAGTGGCCATAATGCCGATGCTCATGATGTTCATGCCCGGGAGGCAAGTTCGGATTCGGCGTACCCCCGTGAGCATGAGGGTGAGCCTGTACATGGGACGCCTGAGATGGCCCAGCCTGCGGTATATGCGCACCGGAACTAGGGTCCACATCATGCATGAAGTCCCCTGATAACTGATTCTGATTGAACGTGAACAAGCCCTGAGGAGGGACGAGCTGCGAGCCCAACGGCGAGGGGTTGTACGTGCGATAATCCTGGCTGGCGTATCCCGCACTTGTACCAGGTCCGACAAGCTGTGGCCACCACTCGTATCCTGGGATGTACGCCAGCGGGTCATGAGTGGGCACGTGTTGTCCGGTGTACATGCTGTACGGCGGATTGGGAGATTGAACACTATGGGAGGGTAAGTTATAGCGGTTATGATTGTACGGAACACCGTACTTGAATAGCAAGTCTGCGGTTCTGTCCTCGCTCAGCAGTTCGTCCAGCCCTCGCTTGGGCCTGTTGACGGCGTTTTGGTTGAGCTCGGCCATGTTGTCCATCTCGACCACTGCACCCTTGAGCAGTTTCTTGATGCGTATTGCTTCTGGCCATACGCCCTGTGGAGGATGTTGATCAGTTATGTACCTTAGAGAGCACTAGTGGACAACAATACCTCTAGAACCTCTGCGGCTCTGATACTCTGGATGAGTCCAATCGTAGCTTGAGTATCTTTGGGTCTGCGATTCACTGGGCAGCCACGTTAGCCCATGAAGAAAATGCACGTAAATAAGCCTGCTTACATATTACTACATGCATGATACTGCATATGCGACAAGCTAGTCAGACTTGATGAGAACACGGTACGAGTAATATGTGACGTACCCAGCGCTCTGCAGATAACACAGCAACAGTGGAGGGGCGTAAGCGAGGCCATAGATGGCATCGAAAGAATCGACTAGAAAGAACGTCAGCTCAATCGTCTTCGAAGGTAACGAAATATCTCGATCGCAACGCACTTAGTGAACTGATCCGTGCAGCGGCAGCTAGACAGACATCGAGACACCAATTGTGTGCTTCGCTTTTGTCCTTGTCTGTGCTGTAGCTTTGGTGACTAGATCAAGAGCGGCTCTTCAGCATTGGACCTTTTGCAATAAGAACTCAATAACTCACGCTTTCCAGTTGGGCAAGCTGTACGATTTAACACGTTAGCTTAGTAATTCTAATAGCCGATTCAATTAACTCACAAAGATCGGTGCAGCAACAACACAGCCGCATGATACTCAATATGCAAAATGATCACATGCGGCGGAACCGACACCTTCCCCACCCCCTCCTTATACTGCAGCTCATCCGGCAAATTGATCAACCACTGCCTCAACGCATTCTCCAACTCGTCTCTCCAGACTTTCCGACTGTTCATATCATCGAAGAGCTTGACAGGGTACAATTTCGCCATGATCTCGCTGATGATGAAGGCTGCTCAAAGACATCATAAATAGAAGGAGACGAGATGAGCTCAATGGTCGATGAAATGGGAGAGGAGGGGAAGACACACAGAGTCGGCATTGTTCTTTGAAGCAGCTCATTACGCGGCCGGCGATGGGGTCGAAGTCTCGTCCGAGGTTGTCTCGGGGGTAGGGCCGCCATAAATCCTCGTCGTCGTTCTACCAAACAATAGCGTCAAAAACGTGAGTGGGATGTTCGCTTTTTCTCCTACGCTCATAATTAAACGACATACCATATCAAAATCGGGCTCAGCAGTGCTAAAGTCGCCCTTCTTGAACGTAACAGGCCGTCCAAGCCAAACCGAGCATATCCTATCCGTCAACAGACGCGTCAGAAAGGCCACACACAGACTAGCAGAAACGGGAACAGATGACAGTGACGCACTTGTCGGTGATACAACACGACCACCAGATCTGCTTCCTTATCTGCTTCTCAATAGGCGTCCAAACATCCCGTCCGGACGAATCTTTCCAGTTATCGCCGTCTCGGTTCAGTCCGAGATCGATCGCCTGGATATAAGTGAGCATAGATGACTTTCGATGCGCAGAATTTGAAGCAGACGCACCATACGGCATCCCATACCGGTGTACATCCATCCTTGCGATAGATACCCCATCCCAAACTCTCTCAAACCCAGTAGAAGCAGCGCCTGGCACGTCGACGGTTTACTATCTTCGTATTGCGTATCTGCATCATCACAATCAAGTTCAGTATGTCGTTCGTCATAATGGTTATTGAATGTCACTGACTGATAAGTCTCCTCGCCTTCAACGCATACTCATTCGCCACATCAAAAGGCTTCTTGCCTTCTTCTGCCGGCAAGAAATGCGCCGCAGACGCGAAAATAGCGAGAAGGAGCAGTTTTGTGACAGTCTGCATCGCCTGGCGTTTGCTACTTCCTTTGATGGCCTTGTTCGGAAGGTCGAGTTGTCTATCGCACAGAAGTCGTTTAGCATCCAAATCCTCTCATCATAAGCAACAGAATGAAGTAGAATAGCGACATACCGCCCATTATACATCGCCAAAAAGCTCGCCTTATGCACCACCGGAAACACATGATGCACATAACTAAAGTACGCCGAAATAAGCTTGTCCTGGGTCTCGAAGTCCGGCAGCTGGATCTCGTCGTTGACTTTCTCAAAGGACAGGCACTGGCAGCCTGCCTCCATCTTCGGAATGTCGAACTTCCTGGGCGAATCAAATTATTAATGATCGTGGAGGTCAGAATGAGACGAGATGTACCAGATGCCGTTTTCTTGTGATTGGGAGTCGTCTTTGCGGTCGCTCTTGGCCAGGAGGTGGAGGCCTGCTGAACGGCCGTGGTATCGGAACTGCGAATAGTCAATATTGATATTCGTCCCTGCATAATGCGCGTGGAGAAGAATCTACCTCATTGTTTTGATCCACCGAGAGATGACCAAACGTATCAGCAGCCTCATCAAATTCCTCTGCTTCTTCAGTACCTAGTTCTACGCATCGGCCTCAGTCATATCTAAGCACAAGCCAATTCGCAGACATACCTCTTTCCTTAGACAGATGCAGCGAGCTATGATCGCTATCCGGCACAGTCGAAGTGATAGAAGGCTCAAGCCTCCTCCGTCTGTTCGCCGACTGCGTCGAATACGCCGGCATGTGAGGCACCAGCCCAACCGGACTAGGCTGGCCTGATGACGACGAGTACGAAGGAAGCCTCGCTCTATCGTTAGATGACGTCGTGGAGTACGGAGATGCCACTCCAGATCCCTGATATCCTTGCTGTACCGTCGCCAATCTCCGATAGAGTTTCTCCTGCCACTCGGCTGTGGGTAACGCAGAAACCGCTCCATCTACAAATTGCCAATTTAGAGTTAGCTCGGTGCACTGAATTGAGAATTGAGAATTCGCGATATGCTATGAAGGTTTCGGGCGGTTCTGGATGAATGAATGAATGTAAGCGAAGTGGATACGTGCCTTGACTGGACACGAATTCGCGTGTTTGCCTCGACTGGCGTTTTGTGCGTCTGTCTTCTGAGACTGACTGGCCCATGATGGCACTGTAAAACCCGTCCTCGCCAGGGGCCATTGCATTTGAGGTTGCTCTTCCTACGTTTCCCTAGTGAATTGCGCGCATATATTAGCGTTATCTCCAGTGATTGACGTGGGAGCCTTACGTAGGGGCCAGATCCCACTCGGTCAAGGATATCACGAGCAAAATCGTCCTGCCGCAGGTCTGCAACGATGTCTTGTGCTCTTGGGAGAGCAAGGACTGTAGCTAAAACGCATTCAACTTGGTGCCATCGTTGTTCGATAGCGTGAATATATCCCTTTGGAGGGCCGCGTTTATAACTGGGACCTGTAATTGCATCAAAAACTGTAGCATGGGCATGGGAGTTGTTCGCGGACCTTGGAATGTGCATGCTAGTTCATTGAGATGTTATTAGTCTACATTCAACTATGAAGTAGTACATTACGTACCTGCTCCTGCAGCCACACAATTTTTGCATTTATCGCCGTCTGTTTCCTCGCATTTACTCTTGATTTTCCTACAACGGTCACACGCTACTATTGCATTAGATTGCCCACATAACTTCGTTGTCGCCACTGCTCACCTCGTGTTCCACGTCTTGGGGCCTTTGAGGACGAGGGCCCTGACTCGCTCATGTCCTCGTCTGAAAAGGCCTGGAGGGGAGGTAGCTGGCTGCGCATGAAGTCAAAGGCCGGGTCAAAGGTGTAGGGCGGCGGCAGATATGCGTAGTTCGTTGGATTGTCCATTGCGTCGAGTTCTTTTGTCTGCTACGGTCGCCGTCGAGGACTGAGGAGTATGCCATTCGTGACATCATCCCTGTCGTCGTGAGTATTTCCAGAGGATGTCACTGCTCTGTCAAGTCACAAGTGGCGCACCTCTAACCGCGTGACGTCACGCGTCCCCTTACAAACATCCCGGAGCCATCGGCCGTCACCGTGTCAACGCCGGCCGTAGGTTGGTCCGTGGACTCATCAGGGTACACAACTCGCCGGCCATTCTTCAGCCCGATCCATACTAAGAACGACGAGCACGACCGTCGGGACGTCCACCGACGCGTAGAGCATGCTGTCATGGCCCAGAAACCAGGATCGCTGACGTTCAATCGTATGTCGTCATCATGGCGCCGTGTGGAAACTCTTCATAAAGCTTATCCCCACTCTTGACAGAGACGGTCAAAGGCGTCACAGACTTCAGTGCGTGGTTTACTACCCATTTTTCATCAATAAATAATTTCACTGCTTACCTATGTTATTAGTCGAGGTGGCCATACACACAATACTCTACGTGCGACGTGTGTATCCTGCAGAACTCTTCGTCAGGCGCAAGAAATATGACACCCCTGTCTTCCAGTCGCGTCATCCAGCGCTGAACGAATACATATCCGGGGCTGTCAAAGCCGCAAAGGACGAAATGCTTTTGGTACGAATCTGCCCAGAGCACTCTTTCTACTCTGTTCACCATGAACATTCACCCCAAACCCCAGGGAAACGTCGACAAACTCATCGTCGTCATTAAATCCTCCAGCGAAGACACAGCCTACGAGCGGTTCATCTTCTCACTACGCAACATGATTGAAATTGAATCATACAACAAAGACACAGCGCAAGTCATCCGCTCCATATTCCATATTTTCTGGTTCTCGTGCCCGATGCCCGTGAAATGCTAACCACAACTCTATGTGACAGTGTGGAGAATGCAATGTCCGCGAGCACGCTAGGCCAGTACTTCCGCTCCTTCCTCGTCAAGCTGTGCATGATAGAATCGCAACTCGGGGTTCTTGACCTACACGGTAATCGTCTTTACATTTTCTACTTACCCCATCGCACGCCCTGATCAACCGACCAACAACGGCATACCAGATGATATCACCTTTGCTATCGTCCTAGAGCTGAAAGATGACAAGGCTCCTTCAGTAACGCACGGCAAGGTACGCTTTTTAATGTCTTAATGTGCCTTACCGCCGTGCACCGCTTTTCATTATGCTGACGAGCACGTACGTGACCGTCAAAAAATCAATTCAGGAACCTCCCCCCTGGGTGCCTGCATTTCCGCAACACACCACACACGGAGCCTCTGACCAAGCCGAGCTGCACATGATACGTGCACTCGACACCGGAGTTATCAACGTACGTACAACATAGGTTCTCAAACATATGGTGTGATGTCAGGTCTGACGTGGTAGGTTATATTGTAGATTTCTTTGGCTGTGCAGGAGTCAGAAGAGAAGTTGAACAGGGTGAGAGAGTTGGACGGAGTTGACTCGAAGGGGAAGGGTCGGGCTTATTGATAGTGACATATACGAAGTCTCGGGAGGTGCTCGATTGAGCAACGGGATTACACAAGCAGAAGGAAGCGAACGAATCCCGAGTTATCTATGTACTAGTAGTTCATCATCTCTCCGATGTAGCTCGGGCACAATGCATATGGAGAGTGCACCTGCAAATTAAACATTACATCGCATTCAAGAATAACACAGATAACCAGCTACTATACAGTATATACATCGCACTTCGCCGAAAGTCAAAGCAAAAGCAAAAGCAGCCAACAGATCCGCAGTACCAGTCGCACTCAGCCCGACCCTATACATCCACACGAATACGCTGGATGATAGGTATGATCCGGTCCCACTCTTCCATGGCCTACGCGATGCCACAACATCATTGTCAGGAAAAGGCACACAATGAAGAAAGAGATACCAGCACTCACAGCCTTATAGAACTCGATCTCCCCATCGGCAAGTGCACCCAACATCTCCTTCATCTCCGCCTCCTTCGCCCTCTGAAACACCTTCTGCTCCTTCAACGTCTCCTCACTAAACGAATCGCTCGTATCATGCGCAACACTAACAGCGTCCGTCAGCTCCTTGATCTTCTTATCCAGCTTCGTCCGCTTCTCCACCCGACTCGCATAGTCGTCTGCCCCCCGTAGCGCATCGACGCGGTCTTTCAGGTAGGACCCGATGCCGAGCCCTGTGGAGCCTGCACGCCCGTTGATGACGGCGCTGAGGCGGTCCCGCTCGGAGGTGAGGTTGGAGAGGTAGTCGGAGAGTTCTTCGAAGTCCATTTGTTTCTGGTCGCGTAGGCGAAGGACGGCGCGATTGGCGTGTGAGTACTGGAGCATTGAGTGTAAGTGAGTGAGGAAGGGGTCTGTGGTGGTTTGTGTCTACATGTCGCAGAATGGATTAGCAATAAAATAAGGACGACTGGAAATAAAGAACGTGCCAAGTGTCTTAGGAGTGCTGAGAACTCCAAAAGCGTGTTTGAGAAATGGTTCAACGGGTCTGTGATCCCCGACTCGAGGAAACCCAACCCCTGTACGGCGACGGCAAGGTCGTGATAGTCCCCCGTGAGATCTTCACCAGGTTCAGGACCGCCATCTCATTCAGCCTCAGACGACAACCAGCAGCATAATACAGACTGATCGTACTCACCATTCGTCCGATTGCGCACTCGGCCCCACAGGCGTTCGGAGAGTACGAGCCCTTCTTCGAACTTGTCGACGCCTTCGCGCATGGAGAGGAACCGCTCGTCGGGTTTGCGTACTCGGGAGAAGGCGTTGAGGAGGGTGTCGGAGATGCTGTCGATGACGCCGGAGTGTTCGGGGTTTGGGGGGTGGGCGACGTGTTGGTGCATGTGAACGTGCTGCGAAGCGAATTAGTAGATGTTGGGATGTAGATGGGAGAGTGAGACCGTACCCATTCTGTTGATTCGAAGAATGCACGGAGGAGTGTACTTCGTTGTAGTGTTGCGTGTCGTCCTAATCGTTCTAGGAATCGATGCAGCCTTCGAGATATGGTCAGGGAGTGGCGTGAGCCTGGAGATAGTGTTACTTACTCGAGTCGTCTGCGTTCCATAAACTCTGGACTGAACCTGTCTCCGGTAACATACTCTGGGGCATAATCATGTCAAGCCTAGTCACATATCCTCCTCAAGGACCTGAACTCACCCATCCGATGCTTGTCCGGTAGCGGGGGTACCACGCATGCCGGGAAGTCCTTGGCTAGGTGGTCTCTCAAGAACACAAAGTCTGTGAATCGTCTCCTCGCCGAAGGGTTTGGCGTCGAGTATATTGGAAGGTTCGTCTACACAGCGCACAATACAAACATAAACTCCAACGTATACAAAAGAAGCACACTGGCATGCGCACCTTTGCAGTAACAAGATACGAAACATACGCATCCTTCGTCTCAGCCAGCTCCTTGATCGGGTCCTTGACAGCCGTAATAAGATACCCCTCCCACTTCGGGTCGTGAGGTCCCTGCTCAGACTCTCCGTCGGCCGTGCTCTGTCTGAACCCAGGTCCCGAGGGTATTGAAGGGCCTCCGGCGTCATACGCCTGCGGTGCAGGCGACTCCCAAGTCACACTATCGAACACGTCGTCCTCGTCGCCCAACATTTCCAAGACTAAACAAGCAGGACGAGTATCTGTGGGTCCGTTCGCAGTTCAAGCCGAGAAACCAAAGTCTTGCGCAGTCGTCGCCGAAAGCAAGGAGAGGATTACCTAGGCGTCTATTCGCGAGACGGGATTATCGCGTGGCTGCGCGTCCGACATAGCTCACTTGCTTACTTACTTCCACTACTCTCCTTTTACCATCTTACTTGCAATGTCGGTGCTACGGCACTGGACATGTTCCATATGGACCTCAATATGGCTGGCCATACTCTCAAGTCTGAACTTGGCAGCAGCATTCGAAGTGCCGTTCTCGGAAACCGACTATGACCGCCAAATATGCTCGGGAATGTGGGGAGGGAAGGATACGTACATCAATGGTGTGTTCGGTTTTTACTCCGTGGGGTATATCTAATTAACACAAATCAGTTACGTTTGGCGGTACCTCGCAGGGACAACTGGCTATGGTCATCTACGAGTGGAAAGACATGCAGTACCTAGGCAAAGTGACGTCTATGGTTGACGATCTTCTACCGGTAAGTGTCCACGCCCTGGTAAACCCTTCAATATCCCCTTATAACGCGCTTTCACATAGCAGAAGACGTACGTCTGCACCGATGACGCCGTGAGAGGCGGTTTCTGCGACAACTCTCAGCTCGGACGCTTCATCATCGACCTACCAACAGACAAGTCTATAAACCAAACAAGCTTTTGGACGGCAAGAGTCGGCTTCGGCGATTCACCCACTTCGTCCCCTTCCTCGAATGACACAGTCGGCTCGAGTGGGTTCTGGGATAACCCTGAAGGTAATCCTACGCCACCAGATGCAAACAGCGAATATACGTCTCCTTGGAAGCGAGGGGAAATGGATACACGCGCGCTGAATAGGAGGCAAGACGCCTTGAACCCTAGTCCTAGCGGTATATTGCGATACAGCCAGCCTATCCAATACCTTGTGCGGAAGACTGGATACTACTGCGTTGGTACGTGTGCGAAATTGGACAGAGATTACAGAATTCCATTGATGATTGACACAGCAATTGTGCCGTTGAGAGTACGTCCAGCCAGTGGGAGCTCACCTACACCACGACAGACCAGCGACATACACCCCGACTACAGCGGAACGGTACTCTTCAAGAACAAGTTCTCCGGCAAGCTGTCAGCATCTGACTATCCTAAAGTCAACGTAAGAACATTCCTGCCATCATTGCAAACCGTACTAACAATTACTAGTTCTACTTTGCCATGTTTATTGTGTACACCATTCTCGCAGCTGCATGGGGCTTCCAATGCTGGCGGAACTTGCAAGACCTTCTTCCAATCCAAGTGAGTGCCTCCTTTAGAGGAACAAAAACATCTTTTTCTTACGTTCGAGTAAGTACTACCTCTCTAGTTTGTTGGGCTTCCTCGTCATAGAGATGGTCGCAAACTGGGGTAAGCAGCGCGTGTACCTCACGGCGATCTCTTCTGACGTCTCCGATTAGCTTATTACCGGTACCTGAATGCCCACGGCAAAGGAGCGGCATCCACAGTCTTCCTCATTGTCGGTAAGTGGCTACCAGTATAGTTCGAATGAAATATCGAGGGCATCTCCTCACTCTACTCCAGTTGCAATCTTGGACGCCGGCCGTAATGCCGGCTCGTTCTTCCTGCTACTTGTCGTCTCTCTGGGACTGAGCGTCGTACGAGAGTCTCTCGGGAGAACGATGATACGTTGCCAGCTTTTAGCTGTTGCTCACTTCATCTTTGGAGGTAAGCGTTCAACACTAGTAGAGGTATCACAGCATCGACTAACCTCACACAGTTCTGTACGCCGTGGGTATCGTCGAGCTGGAGATGGAGTCTACGTCTGCATTCGTTCTGCTCTTGTTCGTCATCCCGCTAGCGTTCACACTCAGTGGGTTCCTCCTATGGATCTTGTACTCTTTGAACGGTACGCACTTGTCCTCTTATTAACCTTCACACAAACTCACTGGTGGGTCATGTACAGCGACAATTGTTCAGCTTGCTGCTCGCAAGCAACGTTATAAATTGGGGATGTTCAAATGGTTGTACAGAATCCTGATGATGACAGTCCTGATGGTCGCCATTTTCTTCGTCGTATCATCGATGACGTTCTCCGGACGTCTTGCCGAAGGTTAGTAATATATACACCCCTTTACAGAACAATCCGTATTGACCCCTCGCGCATAGATTACGGCGCTAGATCGTGGAAGGTACAGTGGTGGCTGCTTGACGGCTGGCTGTCCCTCCTCTTCCTGGTCGACTTCATTGCTATCGCGTACCTATGGCGACCAACGCCCAATAACCGCAGACTCGCAATGTTCGACGAACTTGCGCAAGACGAAGAGGACGCAGAGGACTATGACATGGAGGCCCTCGAGCGACGAACAGATGCAGACCAGACATACCGACACGACGACGACGATGCAGCCACGCTCGTCGGACGAGGGCCTGGTTCTATCAATGACGATGCTGTCGTCTTTGAGATCGGAGATGAGGATGCTCAGGAGTTGAGCGATGATGAGGACCCTGCGAAACGCCAGCGCAGACAAAATTCGAGACACACTGAGGGAGCAGCACATGAGCGGGAAGGGCTGATGAAGGATGACTAGACTTGGCAGAGAGGCTGACGGACTTGGTTTGCTATCGCAATTGGAGGATCATACACTCTTTATTCCATGTATCTCATTTTCGCACTGATTCGCCTCCGTAATTTATCTAGCTTTACTTCCACCTCTTATCCCAAGAAGAAAATACAAGCGATAAAGAGCCACGAAAATTGTGGTACATACGTATACGTCAGAGCAGAACCGTTTCTAGATGATGAGACATTCCTGCAGATAGGTAGGGAGGAAACTCGAACAGACCCACGGAAATGGCTAGTAGAATAGCAGTGTTTCAGTCAATGTGGGCAAGCTAGATGTCTGTCGCGTATTTATCAAGCTTCTTGCGTAGTGGTTGATCAGGACGTATTCCTACTGTCCTAAGCATAAATGCCAGTTCCCCTGCCGTCTTGACCCTCTCATCAGGGTCGTACGCTTCCCCCTCCAGAAGATCCTTCACTGCTCGAGCAAGTCGACCCTTAGGGAGAGCTTTATCGCCCTTGGCTGGTGGCTTCTTCTTTTTCCCGCCCTTCTTATTAACAGGGACAGCGAGCAGAGGCGCGATGACCTCTGTTCTGAATCTCCGCAAAGCCATAGATGACAGAGGGACAATCCTATCCGGCGGACTCGCAGCCTCCGCACACGCTTCCGTTCTCGCCAACACCTCTGCCGGTGCCCCCTCATACCACCCCCACTTCTTCAACTCCTCTACCCTCTTCTCCTTCAACCGCTTCTGAATCACATCCCGTGCGTCATTTTCCTGCAGTGACTTGGCGACAGCGTCGTAGAAGTCCGCAAGCCTTAACCACCCTTTATCCTCATCCACGGCTCGTTTCACATAATGTCGGTTCACGTAGTTGAGTAGCCTGTTGACCGACTGTGCACCAGCGGAATAGCGATGGAAGCAAGGGAGGAGATAGTGAATGAGGTCTGCATCATCGTGAGGTGCACCGAGTAGGATCTCATGAGTAGTCTCAGCGTAGTACCGGTCTAGCTGTTCGTAAAGATCCGTTCCACTTGGTTTGGCGTCTTGTGGTCCACGTCCGGCAACAGCTTTGCCAGATGGAGGAGGGGGTGCGTGGGGCAAGCCTGAGTCGGCTTGAGCAGTGAAGTAGTTGTATACGGCGGTGTGTACGCCCATGTGGTAGGACACCTCAATAGCTGGTGCCTTGGTCTCGTTACTAGTAGGACCACGGACGATGTGGTCCAAAGCCGGTTGGAGATACCCCCACAACGCCGGTAGGGAAGCGGAGGGGTTTGCGCTCCCGGTCGAGGGGTTCGGAAGAGGTTTCACGACCTCGTTGATGACTGGGGTGTTCTCATCTGGATATTTGTCTCTTGACATGGTGGACCGATTGGTCACACGAGCAGAATTGCCAGTGAGATTGGCGTATATGGGGAATTGCAGGTTTGAGGAGACGGTGGTGGGAGGGGAAGTTAGAAAATTAACGATCGCTGGTTGGATGTTCCAACGGAACCAAAAGTTAATGAGCGCGCAGCCAATTATCAGCGCGCAAAGACCACTGTCCCACCTGCTCGGATCGCTCTTACAAGAGAAATACGGTGCTGTCTGCACCGGCATGATATACATTAAGCTATGCATAAGTCGTAAATACATTGAGTCGGGGACTCCACTTTTCAACGAAACATCAAATACCCCGATTGAAAGAACTAATCTCG
Source organism: Irpex sp. Y119-03 (assembly GCA_037042295.1). Taxonomy (NCBI): domain Eukaryota; kingdom Fungi; phylum Basidiomycota; class Agaricomycetes; order Polyporales; family Irpicaceae; genus Irpex; species Irpex sp. Y119-03. The sequence continues at coordinate 24,020 of JAXQKB010000117.1, read as the reverse complement.
TATACGTCCCGTGGAGACTGTGTAGAGTCGAGCAGCGATGTTCATACTTTGTAATTCCTGATATATCATTATTGAGAGTTGTGTTCGGTAGATGAGCGAATGAGACATACCTGGAAGAGCAACTTGGCTGCATAGGGAATGTAAAGCTGTGAACATGCCGTCTTGTTTTTGCATGAACGGCACTCGAATGTTTGCTTTTTCTAGAAGAGTGTCAGCAAAACGTTCCGTGGATCCAAACGCAAAACACTTACCAGGTTGGCGATAGCCGTCAAACCACAACTATGTTCCAACAGTCAGCAGAGCGCGTCAATACAGGCAGGATACACTCACATATCGCAAACATGCAAACGGTAGGCATCACTAGCCTCGAATAGACGTTCCTTCAAGAACGCAGCAACACCATGCGAGATCATGCAATCACGTTCCATCTCTCCGAAACGAAGACCACCATCACGACTACGACCCTCCACCGGCTGTCTCGTGAGAATTTGCACAGGACCACGGGCACGCGAGTGAATCTTGTCGTCCACCATGTGCTTGAGACGTTGGTAGTATGTCGGTCCAAGGTATACTTGCGCCTGGAGTTTGCGACCGGTGTGACCGTGGTACATGACCTCGAGACCACGAGATTGGTAGCCCTCGGCGCGAAGGATGGCAGATACCGACTCTACAGTCAAATCCGTGAACGGCGTAGCATCTCCCTCGTTTCCGACAATCGTCGCGACCTTGGAGAGCAAACACTCAACCAAGTGTCCGATGGTCATACGCGAAGGAATAGCGTGAGGGTTGATGATAATATCGGGTGTGATACCCTCCGCAGTGAACGGCATATCCTCCTGACGGTACGTAATACCAATGGTACCTTTCTGACCGTGACGAGAAGCAAACTTGTCTCCGATTTGTGGGATACGCGTCGACCGTACACGAATCTTCACGAACTTCTGGCCCTCCGCATTTGTCGTGATGAGGACTTGGTCGATAATACCGTTCTCCGTACTCTTGAGGGGGGTAGAGACGTCGCGACGGGTGTGAGTTCGTGTGCGTTGACCGAGCTCCTCGCTGTCCGGAGGTATAGGTGCAGTCTTGCCAATGATGATATCCTCACCATTAACACCGGTACCAGGCGCGATAAGACCGTCGTCCTCGAGCTTGTCGTACGTGCCGTGCTTCATCCGCAAAGTCGTATCTCTCGTGGGCTTCTCGAACTCCTCCAGCTGCTGCACTCCGCTCTTCTTCTCGAGGTCCATGTAGCTCCGGTAGTACATACTACGGAACAGACCACGGTCGATAGAGCTCTGGTTCATGATGACGGAATCTTCCTGGTTGTACCCGCTGTAGCAGAGAATGGCTACAATGGCGTTCTGACCAGCCGGAAGCTCTCGGAACTTCAAGTACTCCATCGAACGAGTCGTGGCGAGAGGCTTCTGGGGATAGTAAAGGATATTCGCCATCGTGTCCATACGGACTTGATAGTTCGTGAGGTAGATACCCATCGCTTGTTTACCCATGGCAGATTGGTACGTGTTACGAGGCGACTGTGAAAGCGTTATACATCGCTAATAGGGCGTGTTTTTTACGACTTACCTGGTTATGGTCGGGGAACGGAATAATACTGGCGCAAACGCCCAATATCATACTGGGATGGATCTCGCAATGTGTGAAGGCATGGACGTTGAGTGGTGCCTTGATTCTTGCACCAGGATCGAACTCGCCGTTGTTCTTGACTGGCGGCTCCAGACCAGCGGCCTGTAACCGCGAAGTCTCCAAGTCCTCAGGTGACATACAGATCATAACTGTCTCCTCTTCCTCAGCATCCAGCATCTCGATAACACCATCACGGATGAGATTGGTAAATGGATATGGATCGGTAAGCTGCTTGTCTGGATCTTCGGGGTCCATGACTGGGTTGCCAGCCGCATCGTAGAGGGGAATACCATGCGCGACCTTCTCGACGTGCTTCTTCCTAATCATGAGCTGCTGGTTCTCGACGACGAAAAGAGGTCGGCAGACTCGTCCAGCATCCGTGTACAATCGGAGCTCTCGCTCACGGATATCCCGAACGACAGACACTTCGGGACTGATATCGTCCTTCCGACGCAGCTTCTTGATAGTCTTCACCAAGTTCGAGGCATCACGGTGCACACCTATCCAGACACCGTTGACGAAGACCTTGGTACATGGAGTAGCGGAGTGAGCGTTTTCTTCGAGTGACTCGAGACCCCACTCCTCCAAGAATTCGATAACGGGCGCAGAGATGGAACCGACGGAGATACACGACATGAGCGACAGATTCTTGACGAGACCACAAGCTTGACCTTCCGGAGTCTCTGCAGGACAAACCATTCCCCAGTGCGTATTGTGTAGCTGGCGAGGCTTCGCGATCTTGCCTTCACGGCCGAGAGGAGTATTGCAACGACGCAAGTGGGAGAGAGTGGATGCATAGGTGTACCGATTGAGCACCTGAGATACACCAGCCTTCGCCGACATGGACTTCTTCTGGTCACCCCAGTTACCAGTGGCGAGCGAGTACTTGAGACCGTTGGTGATCGTGTTGTGCTTGACCGCCAGAGACAAGTTGAACTCTTTGTGAGTTTCCACACACTACCGTATGTGTCAGTACATAATGACAATCGAAGTACGTAAGTAACCCACCTTCTGCAGGTATCGGTAGACGTCCCTGGTCAGCTTGCGGAAAAGCATACGGAAGAGGTTCGCCAGTAGAGGACCAGCCAAGTCTAATCGCTTCTTGCCGAAATGATCACGGTCATCCAAGTCTCTCCTCTCGAGAGCAGCAAGCATAAGACGATGAATCATGTAACCAAAGAAGTACGCCTTCTTCGATTCAGCGCCCTCGGCCATCGAGATATGTGGCAACATTTCCTTCTGCAGAATCTCTTGCGCGTAGCGCAAACGACGCTCACGGTTGAGACCGGTGGTCGTTCCACGGTTACCGATGAAGTCAAGAGCCACCTGAATAAGTTCAGAAGCTGACAGTTACGGCTGTGAAGAAGCATACAGACCTCTCGGTCTTGGATGACGAAACCATCGTCGATACATGGCTTGAGCATCTCGAGCATTTGGGCATCTTGCATGTCGTAGCAAATGTGCTCCAAAATGTCGCGATCGGAGATGACGCCGAGAGCACGGAAGACGACCCAGATGGGAATGTCGACCTTAATGTATGGGATCGTAGCTTTCATGACATTACCCAACTGTATGAGTGAGTATCAGTACGCGAGCGATGCAGCACTGGTGTTTGTCTGCTCGCCACTTACCGAGCGCTCCTGATTTCGATGGTAGAGCTTGACTTGGAACTGACTGATGGTCTTCCCGCCTTTCTCCACCGCACTACGAATTTCAGCGAGGAAATTTATAGGAGACGGCTGAGCCTTGGCGAAGACATAGACGTGATTCGTCGCCATGCGCTCCTGGGCAATGAGCACTTTCTCCGAACCGTTGATGACAAAGTATCCTCCTGAGTCGTACGGGCATTCGTTCAAGTCGAACAACTCCTTGTCTTTCAAGTCGCGGAGGATGCAGAAGGTGGATTGCAGCATAATGGGGACCTAATACATCGTCAAAGAAAAGGCACATAACAGGTGAGGAGTGGCCACTGACCTTGCCTATCCAAACTTTCCTCGTATCGTCAGCAGACTCGTGGTGTTCAGGCTCCCAAATCATATCTCCAGTCATACTGTCCGGATCCTCTCTACCAATCAACACCCTCTTCTTCATCTCGACATACAACGGTGATGAATACGTGAGATTCCTCAGCCGGGCTTCTTGAGGGAAAATGGGCACAACCGAACCATCCGCCTCCGTAACTGTAGGTCGTGACAGATATATTTGACCGAACTTGATTTCGTACCGCCTCGTGACGTCTGCCTCATGTCCAGTATGCTGGTCCGCTTGGTCGAGGATGAGGTCGGCGTTCTCGTCCACCAGTTCTTGCATGGTATTCTGGACAAATTCGTCGAAGGAGTCGAGTTGCTGTCGGACGAGACCTTTCTGCGCGAAGAAGCCACTGATAACAGCCCAGCAGTCGTCCTCCGTAATCTCCTCATACTCCTCTTCCTCCTCGTCCTCCATGTCGTAACCAGTGTCATCGTACGAGTATGCGGCACTCGTTGGGTCAAAGTCCATTGCTATCAATAAATATGGCGTATCAGTAGGCAAAGTCATTTAGAAAGACTGATTGCGAGGCATACCAGATGCCATTTTGACTGTGGTCAATGCAGATTTCTAGCACGAAGAAGGCGTAAAGGTGGTGGGTGTAGCAAATTTGGACTCCTTCAGAATAGCCAGGCACCAGAAAGAAGCACAGTGATTGTTCAGAGAGGAAAACGAAAGTTGGTGGCGGACGACGACAAACGAGGTGGTCGTCGCTGACGAACTCGTGCAGACCGAGTTTCTGGGAATTTCGGCACTTTCGATTACTAAGAGCGTGACTTATTGAGATAGTTATACACTTAGAATTTAAATAGTACCATTAATGGAGTTATATAAGCGTTAAATACTACTCGAAATTGCCGCGATCGTTCTTCGTCAGTAACCTGTTCGACAGTGGACCAAGCAGTTCCCTAGGTGTTCGTGAATCTTCGCTGAAATTTCCTGGATCATCTCTATGACTAAATGAAGATACTGCGTCACTCTGGAATCGCCTTCAACAACCTATCCATCTTTGCCCTCGCGCTTCCAGCATAACCACCCTAACACAGCGAATTCGAGTCAGCTCTCAACTCTCAGTATTCATTATTCAATCCAGCGGAACCGAGAGACACGTACTCCAAATAATACGGTGTGGTTCAAATAATGATACAACTCGTACAGATCTTCGCGAAGCTCGTATTGATCCTCAGGTTCGCTCTTCGGCAGATACTGATGGTATGTGGTGAAGAAAGACTTGGGAATGCCACCAAAAATGCGTGCAATAGCAAGACTAATTATATGACTGGTGAGTTAGCTTGAATTGCAGTTAAGGTCCTCATCAGCTCACTCTGCTTCGTTATGTCCGAAATACGCTGATGGGTCGAATATTACAGGTTCACCGGTGTCCGTATCTACACCAGTGTTACCACTCTTGAGTGAATGTCCCGTCAGCGAGTGGACCGCACTTCTGAAGCCGCTGAAAACTTACCCAAAGGTCGCCATGAAGTAACACCGGCTCTACGACCAATGCTCCTAACAGGGCTGGGATGACTCTAAAATGTTGATGAATAATACGTACTTGCCCGCAGAGTTTAGTGAGTACTCCTACCTCCTTCGAACCTGTTCGCCTTTATTACATAACTCGCTGTACCCTCCTCTTGCTTTCAGCTTGCCAAGCAAACCTCCAATCAAAGCGTCATAGCACTCCTCCCAAGAGTTGTACCAGCCATTATCCTGCTTCGTTCTCCCGCAAAACGTAGGAACGGCAAAGCCAAACTCATTCGTGCTCTTGTAATTGTGCATCTCCAAGGCAAGCCTCTTCGCCAACTTCTTTGCCGCCGAGTCGGTAAGCGAACCAATATTCTTGTATTCGGACACGAAATAAGGCTTTCCAATGTCCCCCTGATGCTCAGCTGTCTCTTCGTCAATAACTCCGCATTCTATTAGCTGGGGTGCCAGCCCTGGCGCCGCAATATGCATCGCCTTCAGCGCTTCAGCCTCGCCGACAAACTGCTCCTTCTCTGAGATCGATCCTATCTTTGTGAAGTAGGCCTTCCCGTTCGAAGATCGGACATACGGTTCACTAGTGTGAAAGTCAACGTCCACAACACCTTCGTGGCGTTTGATGGCTCTCGCAATGACTGGATGGACGTTCATGGTGGGTGATAGAGGGGTTCTGATATTCCCGATTATCTGCTGTAAATGATGAGCTCGTCTAGGCTCAGCTTCTCAAGTAGCTGGAATCTTCATTGGTATTACCTTCGTCCACTTATTCAAATTTGTACGCGAGGCAAGACACAACTTGGGTGACTGGTTGAGAGTGACAATTACCACGGACAACTTGAAGTAAGTACTCTCCGATACAGTAACTGCGAAAGCGCTTGGTGACGTCGTTCGGACGCCGCCGCTTCCGACAGCTTGGCTGACCAAGCTTCCAAGCCGCGCGAGACCGTCGATCGATTACTGCACGCATAGGAAATCCTCAGGAATTCGGTCACGGTCAATCGCGAGATCGACATGTTTGCCAGCCTACGATTTACTTATAAAAGCGCATCAAACTCAACTTTGAGAGCAATCATCCTGCCCTCGTACGCCTTTCCCCACAAGTTAAAGTTTCATACATCTGCCTCGCGACAAATGTCAGCAAACTCTGGAACATTTATTAACACTCCTGTACCAGATACAGACCAGTTCTATCCCTTGAACAATCCTCCGATTGGTACTGCACTCCCTGAGGTGAAGAATTTAGTTACACCAGACTAGCAGTCTACTGACGCGAATATTTCAGAGTGTATACCCACAGAATGCCAAAATTCCTCTTCTCTTCCAGCCTCTCACTATTCGCGGCCACACATTCAAGAACAGGATCTGGGTGGTAAGACATCCGCGATAACGCTATACAATCAACGGCGCTGATACTGCACACTGGCAGTCTCCTATGTGTCAATATAGTTCCGACAACGGGCATGCTACAGACTGGCACTTTGTACACATTGGCGGTTTTGCGACGCGCGGTGTAGGTGCCATCTGTCTGGAGGCCCACGCAGTTACTCCTGATGGTCGAATCTCGCCTCAAGACGCAGTAAGTATCATCTTATCTTATCTGAGTAGTCAAAGTTCGAGCAGCTTATGTATGATAATTAAGGGGCTCTGGACCGACTCCCAAATCGAGCCTTTGAAGCGCATCGTGAACTTCGCTCATGCTCATGGAACTACGATCGGCATACAGCTCGCGCACGCTGGCCGGAAATCCTCCACGTACGCACCATGGGTGCACCTTCCAGCGAGCAAGGCTCAACGCGCCGCCAAATGGGCTGTCGACGAGAATGAAGGTGGATGGCCGGACAACGGTGAGTGTTTCGCTCATAATTAGCAACATGCGCATTACCTGAATTCTCTCACTAGTGCTCGCGCCGTCCAGCATCGCTTTTGCAGACGGCTACCCTACACCGAAAGAAATAAGCAAGGAGGAGCTGCAGCGGGTTGAGGACGGCTTTGTGGCTGCTGCAGAGCGCGCTAAGAAGGCTGGTTGTAAGCAACAATTATCGAACAATTACACTGCACAATTCTCATACAAGTGTAGTCGACTTCATCGAAGTCCACGGCGCCCATGGCTACCTCTTACACAACTTTGTTTCCCCGGTGTCTAACACCCGCACAGACGAGTATGGCGGGAGCCTCGAGAACCGAATTCGCTGGCCGCTCAGAGTCGTCGAAAGGCTGCGCAAGGTGTGGTCTGACAAGCCTCTGTTCGTGCGTATTAGCGCAACGGAGTGGGCGGAGTTCCCTGAAAAGGATGAGAACGGCGAGTGGAAGCAGTGGAGTATCGAACAGAGCAAGATCTTCGTCGGCGAGCTGAAGAAGCTTGGAGTAGATCTCGTCGATTGTAGCACAGGTGGGAACTGGTCGAAGCAGAAAATCCCTGTGGGCCCCGGTTATCAGGTCAGCCTTCCGCAGACCCTTTTAGAGTCTCCTAAGCTCATAGTTACCTACTTGTCAGACGCCCTTCGCAGCGGAACTCAAGAAGGCTCACCCTGATATCCCCATCGCGTCAGTCGGTCTCATAACGGATGGCAAGCAAGCCGAATCATATCTTCAGGAAGGCAGAGCGGACGCGGTGTTCTTAGCGCGAGAGCTTCTTAGAGATCCTCACTTTGCCTTACGTGCTGCTGCAGACCTTGGTGTTGCCATCAAGCCTGCGAACCAGTACGAGCGAGCTTGGATGAACGTCCTGACACCCAAGCACCCTGAGCAGTAATGTCTGCTTCGACTCGAGCGTCAACAGTAGATGTCTCTGACGTGTATCTTGGAGTTTCATTTGTAGTATTCGTTGTTTGATTTCACTTAACTCGAACGGTTTGAATCAATATGGGTATTCTAGAGGATATATCTTTGAATACTATGAACAAAGTCCAATGTTGATAGCAAATAAGTTATGAAGAAGTTAGAATGCACGAATTCAACAGCAACAACCAAGCGGCTACACAATGCAGAGCGATACCGTGCTCAACCAATCTCTGCCCATACGTCTCCTGCGTCTCTGTCTTGGACGGCCTGCACAGCTCTAGGCATCGGAGTCATAGCAGCGTTCCTTTGCTCTTGCTCAGCATCGAAGATCAACGGTCTTCGCAAATCGCTGGCCGGTTCTTCGCCCTCCATGTCGATATCAAGGTTGAAATTCCGTCTTCGAGAAAGGTCGATTGGTTTTGGACGGGAGAATATCGACTGGCCAGATCTAGATATATTATGAGTTTCATGAAAAGTAAAAAATTGTACGCATTACTCACTGCCTCATCATGGCTGCCAGTCTCCCGAATTGCAGCACGTTACGGGCAACAAGTAACAGGGTGTCCAACAACTCTTCCTCCTTACTGGGATCGTTGCAGCCAGATAGGAAGATAACAAGAAGGGTTATGACACAGAATGCTGTGAGAATGAGATCCATGATGTTGAAGGCCGACTTCCAGAATTGCTGCGTGATGGAATGAGCGTTCCGAAGCATAAAATACATCAATTTCAACTGAGCACGTACCCGACCGAAAGCCACGACTCGTATTGAAACTTCCAAGATCATCGCCCCGTTAATAATCAACTCCAGGATATAGAACGGAAGCGTCGGACAGTCGTTCGTTAAACTGAGCACCACGGTCGTGACAGACAACGCCGCCATAGCCAGGTACAGTATAATATACGACCTCGAGTGCACGAATCTGTTCGCGATACCCTTCGCGATTTCGTCTTTGGACATCGTGTATATTGAACGCGTTGGCCTGGTCACAACAAAGCAAGATAGCTAATCAATACATATTGGAAGGGTGGCATAAGCTGGCAAGACACCAATGAAGTAACGGACACGTACGCCGGTAGAGATGGTGCACCGCCACTTTCGTATAGTGGCTCGCCCTCGCCTAGCTCGAGATCGCTTTCGATGCGATCCTCGTCGTTGGTCGCCATGCCGGACGTCGTCGATGTGGTTCTCGTGAACGAGCGAGTCTTGCGCAGACTCGCCATTCCGAGTCGACCGTCGTGGCGCAGTTCTGGATTACCAAACAATGACAAATAGGACGAACGCTAGCTCGGATTGATCCGGTTTATGTACAAGAAAGGCAATCGTTCAAGTTCGAACCAGCCACAACTCACCGAGCTCACGTTGAGCATATTAGGAGTCAACTGCGCACACTCAGCAATATCATTACACCCCATACATTGCAACCAATACTGGGGAGACCTGCACTATCTGACATACCAAGAAACAACTCTCTCCTCTCTCCTACAACAGCCACCTCCAACTCCAACGTCTTGAATTAACCACGAAATAAAAGAAAAACAACGTGAACGAGCTACTATAAATTCAAACACAACGACTAATTTGGAATTTGGGCTACTTACTCGCCCGCTACAACAACGAACAACGAAAACAATGGTGTCGGTTCTACTACATGATGATGATGGTGGTGGTGATTATGCGTTGAAAAGAATGAGATGGGTGAGCGAATGAAAGGTACAGTATTCATGGATGCGTGGTCCACGGCATGAGAAGTTAATGGTACGGCCCAGCATACTGCAGGGAAACTGGGGTCAGAGGTTCGTCGTCGATGCTAGAAGAACAGGATCAGCTTACGCGCTACGTAATAAATAGAAACGAACCATTTACATTGTCGTCTTCTCGACATCCACTCGAATTCCCCCACCAGGCGTCGGAATATTATCCAGACAGCCATGCTCCAGATCCCGCTCATTGACTCCCATCTCCTTACCAAGACCAAGCGCTTGTAGGTTATCCAGCTCCAGCCCACTCGCACTTGCCATCGCATCGCCTGGTATGCTACCCATGGTGCTCAGCACTACACCCGACGGTCGCATGATAACTCGTGCTCCAGTACGGCTACTGAAGCCGAACCCGCCCGAGAACGGAGAGCCGGGGCTCGACTTTGAGGAGCTCACGCCCGCAGTGAAGGCCATCGTACCCGTCGACTGAGCTACCGTCTCCGAGCCACGCTGTCGCAGGTCAAGCACCAGGCGACAGGCGAGCACGGGGGATAGCATGACGCTGAGCGGGATGCAGATGGCAGAAATGGCTTGACGAGGTCTAAGGATACGCGTTAGCAAAGATTTGCATCGACTAAATGATTCAAGACGTACTGAAGATAGAAGATCCCGTTGATCTACATAAGGGAATGAGTCGATGATGCAAAGAGACCGGTCGTAGGTTACTTACAAGGTTGGCTATTGAAATGAGAAGATAGTAGAAAACACCCTCACGGAGGAATGTCTGGATAAGCCTACTGCTGGCCCCGCCGCTTCGCCTGCGGATAGTGATGGCTTTTGCAACCGTCATCAAGGTGATGATAGTGTCGTACATCAAAGGGGCGATCTAGAAGTGACGTCAGTGAGATATGTCCGGTATTGCTTTGCGTAGAATACTGACGAAGAATCCTACAGAAGATAGATCAGCATGAAATATATGCATGTCGTTGAAGAAGAGACAAACCTAGGAGATGTGCTGAATGGGGCTTCGACATTGGGAGACAAGGGCCTAACTCCTATTCATGTGGTCAGCATATAGCGGACGAGGTGGGCATTCATGACTTACTTGTCCGGGCAAGAATGGAAGCGCTGTGGAAGGAACATCTTAAGAGGATTATACACATGCGGGAGGTGGGGCGCACTTACGCAACATTTGGGAGGTATCTACGTACAGCTGGTAAGCGATAATACCAGCAAGAGCGGTGACAAGCATCGCGAGGATGTAGTTGTTGCGATTGAAGAACGCGTACGTCCGAATAACAAGTATTACCTCCGAAGTGACCTGGTTCCACATCGCCAGAGCAACCGGTATCTGTCGACGACACGTCGGTCGCTGCGCCATATCGATACAAGTGGCATGCTTACACGATAAATGCGCTCGCATTCCTCCAATGTATGGTTCGTGCAGAACGCCCACAGCAGGTACGGTACCACAGCGATGACCCAATATCTGGCGGACAACAAAGGGTTAGCGTAGAAAGCAGCGTCAATCGCGACGGATACTGACCGGCACAGCAGGTAAGCAACCTTTACTGGTGTCCAATCCGTTTTCCAGATCTGTCAGCGACGACGGCGTAAATGTCACGGCGCACGAGGGTATTCGGGTGAGCTACTCACGAAACGGTACTCCCTCGGAATGGCAATGACCCAATCCCAAACCACGATGGCGTCTTTATGGTAGACCTATCGGTTAATACATGAGGGGGGAGAGATAGCGTCGCTACACTCACACATCGCTAGAGAAATCGCGAGGTTAGCTGTTGGTTTCTCGACGATGCCACAACGAGGTTACTTACCACAAAAGTGCACCTGAGTACTGTTATCACAAGGCGAACACGCATACAACGACTCGTTAAAACAAATCGACGAGCACGAGAGATGAGACTTACACGAAGATGAGGTAGGCGGTCGTCGCAAGCGTGTCCGCCATGTTGAGCAGATATTTTACCGGGTGTACGCGTCTTAGATGTCCAAGTCGCGATCACAGAGTCGCGTCGGTCGTCGTGTCGGTCGCCGCTGCCGTCGTCGTCGCTGGTGTCGGTGTCGGTGTCGGGAAGGGGAGGTGGTGGTGGTTGGGTGCAGAGGGGGGTGGGAAGCGACGCGAAGAAAAAGAGGTGTCGATGTGACGGAGTGGAGGAGATGCCTCGACCATGTGCAGAGCGGGACAGCCGTTGGATTTATATGGCCCGCCGAACACTCCCCACAGGCCAAAGCAGGAGGTCGCTTTCCTCTTATGGGCTGAATATGCCTCGATTTGGCAGAGGGTGACGAGCTCACGTGCTTCCGTGGAACGCTAATCGGAAGATGGGCGAGTCTTCTGTGCTTCGCTGCAAGAGAACGAGACGTCCACCGACTGATGCCCATTGTTTCCCACCACGTGATCCGGGTTCTGCTCTCAATGCAACGCCGCCTCGTCGTCGAGTAACGAGGCGGGAACGTGCCCGCGACCGCATGGAGGTGCTCGTATTCAATGCATTCACTGCTGCACTCGTCGTCAGGCGGGACTCGTGCCAACAAGTGAAAGGCGCAACACTCACCTTTTCTGTAATAGAACCCCGCCACAGCGAGCGGTGAACATGCGATCACTCCCACGCTAGTGATTCCTGCTGAATCGAGCAAGTACCACAGCTGCAACCGTCAGTCGCTTGCATCATTGTTGCTCACTGTTTGCTGTCCTCTCTCTTTACCGTAATAATCGGAGAACCTATAGGGTACACGCCACATTCACTCGACCCTAAGTCGCTGCAGCCATTAGAGGAAACGAAGCCAATAAATTAATTTTTACGCCTTCACAGCGAGGACCCTCTCCTTCCTCTCCATATTCCTCTTGTTCTTCAACAAACAGTAATCGCCAAACTCGTTCAGACTCCTCCAGCGCTCACCAGGCATCCACACCGTCCTCGTCAACAGCGACGAATGTCTGGCATCGAGGAACGGCTCGCACTTGACACGGTCCCACGCCTCGTCCACCGCGTAACGTGGCTCGAGTGGCGTGCTCGTGGGGTGCGACGGGAAGTCCGAGTCGACGAGATAGTCGCATGTGTTGACGTCCACCTGCACGCCAAGAAGCGAAAATCCGTCAGAACTCGTCTCGTAACAGCAATACAAAGGAACAGCCCCCACAACGGAACCGTAGCCCGCTTAAAAGGGCAAAAGGTAAAGTAGGGAAGAACTCACATAGAAACTCGGTTCCTCCTTGTTCAGGTCGTTTAGGCCGTAAGGTACGACCCTCGTCCCATGTATCCTGCTCGCCAGCCCTCCCTCTCTTGGCGTCCTCTTGAAATGGCCAGGCAACATCCCATCGAACTCGCTCTTCACCCACTCGACGCTCACACCGTCCGGTACCAAATAGCTTCCGGGGAACCGATGCCATTCCTTTCCGTAACACAACGTCAGATTAAACGGATTGATCAGGTCGTAGTCAAGCCTGATCTCCGAGTTATCCGCATCCGAAGTAGGGAGCTGGCCGGCAGGGAGGGGAGGCGGGAGATTAACGTAGCCTGTTGAGTTGAGTATACGAGGGATTTCGTACGCCTCGAAGTAGTTGGTGAGCGCCATGGGGGCGTGGTAGTACTTGTAAAGGGCGATGCCGCGCGAGATGGAGATGACTGAGGTCGCGGTAACAACGGAGAGCGTAAATCTGCTGAAAATGACTGATTGGGCGGCCTATCAAAAACAGAGTGAATATTTGCACGCTTAACTTGAAGATTGTCAGTGAGAGCGTGCTTACCCGATAAGGTGACTTCGTGAGCGTAACAAACGCCACTTCCATCCAACCCCGCACAAGATAAAGACACACCGCGGCGTTAAAGCAAATAAGGGGGTACACAGGGAACATAAACCTCTCCTCCTTATGCGGCTGGGCAAAGAAGATAGCAAACCACACATACATCGGTGCCAGCCTCACAGCCAACAACGTATACGGCGAGCTCCTCTCTGGTCCCGCGCGGTCTCCAAGTCGTCTGCGATCGATACGATGGGTGATCAAGAGCGCCGGGAGTGCGAAGAATGCGAGAGGGATGATGACGTTCATGTTGAGTACGAGGTTGTTGATGTAGTATGAGAGAGGCTCTGTGCCGTAGAGGTTTGGACCGTGGCTCGAGAATACGTTGTATTTGACGATGTTCCAGGGGACTATGGTCAGCTTGCCATAGAAGAGGGTGTCAATAGCCACAACGGGGAGCTGTAGGCAAGAACATGAGTTTCTTGACGAGCAAAGTCTATGTGTGCACTTACAAGCAATAACGCCGCCACGAGCCCGCACTGAACCAGTCGCGAGAAACGTTTGAGCCTCCATGAGAATACGCTCTTAGGAGACACAGTATCCTTTCCAAACAGGAACAGCTCTTCAAAGACAAACGGAAGCGCCACCGCGATCGAGAACGGCCAGCCAACAAGTGCACCAGTCGCAAACGCCAACGTCGCAAGTAACGTACGACGGAAGTTTGTAGACGTTGTAGGTTCGATGAAGTATGCAAAACCGATGGCGTTGAGGTACATTGCAAAGGATGACGGGAGGAAAGCTGATCATACGTTCAGTATTAAGTGCGCTAGGGGAAGAAAAGTAACAACTTACCGACTGATGCGTTCCACATTCCTGCGTTGAAGAGCATCATGAAGAGCAGGTAACGGCCGGCGCGGTAGTTGATTTTGTCTACCACTGTCCGGTAGAAGAATGCCTCGCTCGTGGCGGATATAAAGGCTAGGAGGATGCGTATTGCGAAGAACGCTGGACGCTGGATATCCATAAGTTCGTAGATCAGCTTGAGTGTAACCACGCCTGGACTCACCTTTTCAGGTCCAAACATGAAGTTTGCCAACTTTCCAGGCCAAAGATGCAGAAGTATGTAGGCCCAGCTCCTGATGGAGAACTCGGGTGAAGTCTCCCACGTCTGGAACGCATGTCCTCGATGCAGGTAATGCAGAGGCTCCCAAAAGTTGAAAACTACCACATTTCTCGTCAGAATTGTATCCTCTCCCTTTCATAGTAAAATACCAAACACTCACCTTCGTCACAGTCGTTCAACCCGACATACATCGCACCCGTCACCCGAATGAGCACAAATATCCTAAACGCAAGCGAAAAGCTCGGACACCAAGGAGCCCTCTGTGACCTCCTCAGCTGGTCCTGCAAAATACCCGCATGTCTATTCTTCCTAGTAATAACACTCGACGGCGTCGACGATGCACCTCCTTCTGCGTTCGCCTGGTTTGTCGGACGGCGAAAGCGAATAGTCTGGGTGCCTGGTAAAGGGGTCGCCATGATGGCAGTTTACGAGAGAGTTGGGAGGTGTAAGTTTTGAAGTTGTAGGCTTATATACGTGGCATCCGGTAGAGTTGTTTTGAAGCTGCAGAGGAGATGGTCGGACGTCAGGATCCCGATGGACTGTCACGGTCGTGAGTCGGATGCCGTGTCGTCCGGCTTGTGACGTATCTAACGCGCTGTGACAGAACGCGGTAGCGTGGGAGTCCCGACGCCTGCCACGTGGGTCTGTTCCGTCTCGGAACTCGGGGCCACTCTCCCTGTTGTTGTTTTCCGCCAACAAAGGTAGCCTGTCCAAAGGTAGTCTGTCCACCTTGAGCACAACACCGAGCGTCGAGGAGATAACGCAAGATAGAGCGTCATGGGATCTACTATTAATGAGCACAGACGGCCTGCG
Source organism: Irpex sp. Y119-03 (assembly GCA_037042295.1). Lineage (NCBI taxonomy): Eukaryota > Fungi > Basidiomycota > Agaricomycetes > Polyporales > Irpicaceae > Irpex > Irpex sp. Y119-03. Next base: position 8,685 of record JAXQKB010000117.1, on the reverse strand, counting down.
ACAAGCCCTTCCCAGCGTCGGCCACAGAACTGGGAAGCTCTCCAAGCCCTGGACGATATATCTCTGGGCAGCCCTTCCGTCTCGCTGGGAAGCGTCTTTCTTTCAAGCCTGGAGACCTCTGGAGAGATCCCTATTATTTTGGATCCTGGAATTGACTTTGACGCATCCTACAGCTTCGATGACCGTCGACGTTCACAGACCTGTCCTCTCCCTGCTTCCTCAAGCACCATTACAGCAGAAAGTATCGGAACGTTTGGTGTACCTCGCTCGATGATTGTCTCTCCTAGCTCTGATATATTCCAAGGCTCTTTGGCCGCCGAGCATAACCGCGACTCTGGGCTCATGGCATTTGGCTACAACACACCCGCCTCTCAAAGCTCGCAGTATCTGACACCAGAAGAAGGCTACTACGACAGGAGAATAGGAACTCAGTCGAACTTCACTCTGTCAGCGTACATGGCATCTTCTGGCACTCAGATATCCCTCGGCCGCTCTCTCGCAGGCCGCATCCAACCATCAACTAGCCAGTCGTCTTGGACCTCGCATACGCCTTCTGTTGGTACTCCTACCCGCCGCCGGTTCATGACTGCCCACTCTCTTTCTCTGGCTAGCTCTTTGTCTACAATCATCCTAGCTTCTTCTGCACCTGGCTCGCCCACTCTTGCATCATCCCTAGTGACTGAAGCTCAAGCGTACGCCTCCAACTATCGCCAAACGATTCCGACTTCGGACAGTCGCTCTACCATCTCAAGCCGAGTCGAGTTCCCTCGTTCCGCTTCACCTCTCGATGATAGGCTCTCTATTCACTCTCCTGTCTGCACGACGTTCAATAGGCCATCTAGCCCAGCTCCTCTGTTGATGATGGACGAAACCGCAAGAATGGTTCGCGAAGGCCCGCGTTTGCGAACCAAGTCGGCTATGACGACCAAATCCAATGACTCTGGACGTTCTGGACGTTCTGCGAGGACTATGGCGACAAAGTCAACGCACTCTGCTCAGTCAAGTCAACGCACTTGTGTCGCTCCGGACACCTGTGAACAGCCCCCTGCCGTTTCTAGCGCTCTTCAAAGTTCTCTGCCGAAGGCCTTGTCCTGGCTGGAGACCATTCGTCTGCAACTCTGGATGGACCAAGAAGGCTTTCGACTTTCTCAACCCGTGTTCAAGCTCTTCGCGTACTCTGAGCCCAACAGCAACCATCGCGACTCTACCCGCTTGCACGAACCGACGCACGGCACAGTAGAGTTCCGCCCAATCAAGAACTACGCCTTCTCCTACCACCACGCAGCTCTCGACCCCGCACCCATCCTCCGAAAACTCACTCTCCAGGGCGACGACAGCGTCGACTACATATCTCGTCAAGCAACACTCACCATCAAGTCCAACGGAACGTACTCGGTCTCCAGCTCCGAGATCCTGGACCGTAGCCCGTTAAGCCCTACCCTACCCGGTCCAAGCTCCACCACCCGTCCCTCCGAGCCAGTGACTCTAACATGGCGGTTCGAGTACAGAGTGGAAGATCGTTATGTCGAAGGAACGGATAAAGTCCGACCTGGAGAGAAAGCTATTGTTCCGCTTTCGTTTACTTGCTCGCCTGGGCTGCTGCACCCCGCGCACGGGAAGAAGATTAAACTCATGCACGTACTCAGGAAAGGTCTCGTTCCGAAACTTGCGTCTACGAAGGTAGAAGAGCCCGCCCCGCCTTCAGAACCAGCGCCCATCAAGCTTGAACTCCCACCCCCTCGAATCCCCGCTGCTGCGAAGGAACACCGTCGAGTGCAGTCTACCGCCAGCGGCAAGCACACTCCGCAGACCATCAATATCGATTCGATGACTGCGGAGAGTGCCAGTACGAAGCCAGTGGGCCATGGGATGAAGCGGAGCAGAGCGATGTCGTTCTCACCAGCTCCGGCTCCGAGGGTACATTTGAACGTGGACGCTGCGCTGCTTAATAGGCATATTTTGCTGCCTGAGTTGGTGAGGAAGTTGTTGGATAATCCGGAGGTTGATGTTGTGGAGAAGTGAGTGCTTAGTCGTATCTACACTATTCAATGTTGAATGTGGTACTTCAGACAACGGCCGTAGGCCACTTTCTTCCGAGTCAATCGCCCAGTGTAATTTGATTGAACGAATGTACTGCAAATTATTCGGTCGCTGTGGTCCAAGTCAGAACTTTAATCCTCATTGTGCGATTGGTTCGAGTTCTGCTTCTGTTCGCACACAAGGTTATGTCGGTACTTGGTCCCGGTAGCAGTATCACACGCGCCTAGGGTCTGGGTAGGTTGAAACTCGACTACAACCTGAACCAGCTGACACTGGTAGTTATTACTCTCAAGCAACTGTGAGTTCCGTCGCAAGGCTGTACTCGTACTAGTCCTGACACAAACAAACTACTAGTGATACCCTTGATCTAGCGTGTGTCAAGCATTTCCTGGAACTACGTTCTACAATGATCCTACTTGCTGACGGATGTTGTGTGGTCCATAGATACACCGATATTCGACCCTCGTCGAATGCCTCGCGAAAGTCCGACAAACGTGGATTTACCGCAAAATATACTACTCGATGCGGATCCACAGCAATCTCACAATGCCACTGAGGAGCAACGTCCGCAACCCGATGGCGACGTCGAGTTTGCGGGTGTTGCTTCCATATCGCCTGAAGTAGCAGACAGACGGCATCCGACGCTATGGTTTCCGGACGGCTCGCTTACTGTCGTCGCATCCGATGGTGTAGAATTCAAGTTGCATCCGGGGCTTCTGGCCCATCACTCAGAGGTTCTGAAGCAGCGAATCGCCACGGTGTCTTCTCTTAAGACGCCGCGAGTCGAGCGAGGTTTAGCAGTATATACCCACCAAGAGGTAACATTGAACCTCCCAGAGAATGGAGATGATCTGGGAGGATTCTTCGGCATGATGTATGACGGGAACACCCAGTAAGCCTATCTCATTCTTGCCTGGACGCGTGGTATGCTCAGGTGTCCTACAGGAGCGTTTACTACAACCTCGACACACGCATCACTTTTGCCCAGTTTCATCGCATATTACGATTAGGTGTCAAGTACAAGGTGCAGCAAATCGTGAAGTCGGGCTTCGCGCGCCTTGAGCTAGCATTTCCTTCAGACTTCGATACGTGGTGCAGCAGCGACAAGACCTGGGACGAGGATGCTTGCCCTATAGAAATGAAATCAGAGGACACTGTCCCTCTCATTATTTTATCACGGGACGCCAAATACACCAGTATATTGCCTGTCATGCTATACGTCTGCACTTCGAAGGTGGACTCGAGGTGCCTACTGGAAGGTGTGTCGTATGCGTCGGAGACCTACAAGCTCGAGCTCGCCGACCAGATAACCTGCGTGGATGCTCGCAGACGTCTTCAAACGATCGAAGCTGGCACCGAGAAGATCTTCGTCCGAGGGGCATCCGATGGACCTACATCCCAATGCATCACCCGTCAAGCATGCATCGCAGTGTGTAAGCACCTGGTACTGGAGGGCGAAGAGGACGGACTTTTGCATGATGGTCAGCCTTTTGGAACGTGGGATGCATGGATAGATGATACTGAAGAACTGTCTGGAGAGAAGAGGCTATGCGTAGGCTGTAAGGAGCATTTGAAGTCGGAAATCAATAACTACTTGGTGAAAGAATGGGAACGACTGGGGGAAATTTTCAATATTCCAGACTGGACGCCACCAAGGAAGCAGATGGGCGAGGCCAATATGGAATGAGATAGAGAAACCATAAGTACGTATGTTGTCTCATTTCTCTTAATGGACGTGGTATAGAGGCTTACGCAAATCATGGTCTCTTACACTAGGTAGAATTGTAGCTTCTCAACACTCCATCGACCATTCACATGCTCAGGTTACTACTCCCTTTACCATGATCACGTAGTATTACTCAGTGTCTGCGCGTGGCTTATGCAATCTCTCGCTCTCCCAGTCATGATTTTCTCAGCCGCCGCCCGTGTCGTTCGTTAATACGTTAAATTAGATGGCCATGGATGGTATTGAGGCGATTCAAGGGCGTTGTGACTCTCTTCGACTACCCTTACATGTTATTCTCAACGCGTAATATAACGTACTGGTATCCACGCTGTATCCAGAAAATCTCTGGTGAAGATCTGCATTTAGGTCAGCCCGCGATCCTGCCAGCCACGGCTGACCACAGTCGACATCGAAATACCCGCCTCAGCTCCCCGAGTATAAATTCCTTCAGCTCCCCTCTCCTGGTCCTCATCGGTTGTTGGTTACTGACCACTTTCTCCCCACAGCGATACTGACCTACTGACCTGTTCTTAGCTTCACAGACACGTCCATGCCTAGCCCCAAGACTAGGGGACGTGAGACGTGAAGAGTCTGAAGGGTCAAGACGTGGCGCACGTCGCGCGAAGACAGTCTAAGTCTGGCTTCAAGACCATGGGGACGTGAAGCCGTGGCGAACGTAACGCGAAGACAGAAGGCTAGAAGACCACAGGCAAGACTTGAACGGTGCGTCTGGCGTGGTACTGACCTACTGATCTGTGTTCTTAGCTCCACAGGTGCGTTGACGTCCAAGCCTAGCCGCAAAACCATGGAGACGTGAAGACGTGGCGAACGCCATGCGAAGACAGAAGAGTAGATAGTAGTAGATAGTTCTCGAGGGATGGGCGCGGACCTCTTCGTGGTCTTCGAGACGAGTACCCGTTTCGACGGGGAAACCAACACGCGCCCGGTATGCTTGTAACATTAGTAGACATCTAACACTTGTCAGGAATTTATTGAGGTCCTTGTCCCGTAAGCACACGTTGGATTGAGGTCGTGAATGTCCGAGTCGTAAGCCTCCTGTCGTAGCTTATGCTAATTAAAGAACATCGATGTCATAAGCGCGCTGCTAGTAAGTTACACATGTAGAGTACAGGCGTCTGCGACCTGGGTAAGTTGGAACTCGACCACAACTTGAACCAGCTGACAATTGGTCTCAACTTGAAGCAATCGTGAGTTCCGTCGCAAGGTTACACTCGTACTGATTCCAATACAAACTAGTTACTCTTGATCGGGTGCGTCAAGCATGTACTGCAGCTACGTTGTGCGATGATTCCTCAAGTACGTGCTGACGGATGTCGTGTATTCCGCAGATATACTTGACTCGGGATGTCCTACCCTCGCGAAAGCGCAATGAATGTGAAGCTACCGGGAGTCAAACTTGATGCCGATCCACCGCCGTCTCACCGTGCCAATGAGAAGCAGTGTCCGCAACCCAATGATAACGTTGAGTTTGCGGATGCTGCTTCAACATCGCCCGAGGTAGAAGACAAACAACATCCTACGCTATGGTTTCCGGACGGCTCGCTTACTGTGATCGCATCCGATGGGGTGAAATTCAAGTTACATCCCGGACTCCTGGCACACCACTCAGAGATTTTGAAAGAGCGTATCGCCACGTTCTCTTCTCCTGGAACATCGCAGGCCGATACAGCCCTCAGGCTGGCGATAGGTGTCAATTGCGAGATGACATTGAAACTTCCAGAGAATGGAGATGATCTGGGCGAACTGTTCAACATGATATATAATGGAAACACCCAGTAAGCCCACCTTGTCTGACTCCGTGGTATGCGTAGCTGTCTAACGGCACACAAACAGGAGTATCTATTACAACCTCGACACACGCATCGCGTTGTCTTACTTTCATCGCATATTACGACTAGGTGTCAAGTACAAGGTGCAACATATCATGAAGTCAGGCTTTGCTCGTCTTGAGCAAGCCTTTCCTCTGGACTTCGACAGGTGGCGCTACGGCGACACGATCTATCATAAACATTCTTGCCCTATAGAAGTAGAACCGAGGGATACTATTCCCCTCATCATTTTGGCGCGGGACGCTGGATGCACTAGGACGTTGCCCGTCATGCTGTACGTCTGCACTTCGAAGGTGGACTTGAGGTACCTGCTGAAAGGTGTATTCCATGCATCCGAGACCTACAAGCTCGACATCGCCGACCAGATGGCCTGCATAGATGCACGCAGACGTCTCCAAAAGATCGAAGATGGCACCAAGAAAATCTTCATTCGAGGGGCCTTCGATGGACCCACGTCCCAATGCACCACTCGTCAAGCATGCATAGCAGTATACAAGCACATGGCTCTAACGGGCGAAGAGGACGAGCTTTTACACGATGGACAGCCTCTTGTAATGTGGAATGAGTGGCTATATAAGACTGAAGATGCCATAGACGAGGGGGAGCTATGCGCAGATTGCAAATGGAATTTGCAGTCCGAACTCAGGAGCTACTTCAGGAAAGAGTGGGAACGACTGGGGGAAATTTTCAATGTTCCAGACTGGACGCCAACGATGTAGCAGACTGGCGAGTCAGATATGGAATGAAGTAAGAAGCCGTATGTGTGTCTTCTCGTCTATTCTAAAGGTGTGGTATAGCGGCTTACACAGATTACTTCCTATACTCTTAGGTTACACTCGCAGTTTCTCACCACTTCGTCGGCCATTCACATGGTCACCTTGTTCAAGTCGGTTCATCTCGGCATCTTGCAATACCAATCGCAAGCGACTCCGCGCATTATCGTTTGTACTAGTACTACTTAGTCCCGCTTCGGTTCCGCCTTCAGTAGAGCCACACGGAACGTTTTTCCTAACGTCTTGCACACACTCTGCTTCGTTTCCTCGCGCAGGATGGTTACGATATCCTTTTTTTTATCTGATTACCCATGCTCACATTGCTGCTCCCTTTACCATGATCACCTTGTATTACCAAGATATGACGTTTATTTAATCTCTAGCTCGCTCCGACTCCAGGTCATGGTTTTATCATCTACGGTTCGTGTCGCTCGCACCCGAGTACTTGCTAACAAGGTATAGATTGAATTGGATGGACGGTGTCGAGACGACTCGAATGTGCTGCAACTCCTATCTCTTCGTTGGCCGAAAAAAATCCTCATATATGTACAGTATCATTCTCAGCTCAAAGCGTACAACGTACCTCTATCCACTCTGTGGCCAGAAGTCTCTGGCGAAGATCTGACAGGGCTTGCTGAGAGCGGGAAGATGGCTACATTGAGGTCAGCCCGCGTCCTGACAGCCACGGCTGACCACAGTCGACATTGTAATACCCGCCTCGCCTGTCCAATTATAAATTCCCTCCCCTCCCGTCTCCTGTTCCTTATCGGTTTTGGTTACTGACCACTTTCTGCCCGCAGGTTTACTGACCTACTGACCGTTCTTAGCTCCACAGACACGTCCAAGCCTAGCCACAAGACCATGGAGACGTGAAGAGGACGTGAAGAGTCTGAAGACGTGGCGTACGTCGCGCGAAGACAGTCTAAGTCTGGCCTCAAGACCATGGAGACGAGAAGCCGTGGCGAACGTTACGCGAAGACAGAAGACTAGAAGACGGCAGGCAAGACTTAACGGTGCGTCCGGTGTGTTACTGACCTACTGACCTGTGTTCTTAGCTCCACAGGTGCGTCCAAGCCTAGCCGCAAGACCATGGGGACGTGAAGACGAAGACAGAAGAGTAGAGATCTAGAGAGTAGAGAGTAGTAGATAGTTCTCGAGGGATGGGCGCGGACCTCTTCGTGGTCTTCGAGACGAGTACCTGTTTCGACGGGGAAACCAACACGCGCCCAGTATACCTGTATCTGTAGCTATGCGGATGTTAGTTAGGAAATTATACCGCTTTGATTGCAGTACTACCGTCGAATTGAGACATCCGAGTTGTAGCTTCGAGCTGAAGAACAACACATCAGGCCGAAGGCCGTGCGTGTCTGCATGTAGTGGATGTGCACTTTGGTTAGTAAACGTGCATCTGTTCGTGTTCAAGTTCTTGTTAGCCACTACGAACTGTAACCCGTTGTGTCGCGTTTTTCGTGTGATTAAGCATGGTATATAATCAATCGAAGGTCTCTACGAAGGATCGATGCTCTAAATAACACTCTGAATGTGTGTCACGCACCTCCATCCCTTATACCAGACGTCTTCGACAGACCGGGAAGACAGTACACGCCGAATGCAGGTTAGCCCGAGATCCAGTCAGCCACGGCTGATCACAGTTGACATCGAAATACCCGCCTCGGTTCCCTGGGTATAAATTCCCTCGCCTCCCCTCTTCTGTTCCTCATCGGTTGTTGGTTACTGACCACTTTCTCCCCACAGCGATACTGACCTACTGACCTGTTCTTAGCTTCACAGACACGTCCATGCCTAGCCTCAAGACCACGGGGACGTGAGACGTGAAGAGTCTGAAGAGTCAAGACGGGGCGTACGTCGCGCGAAGATGTCCAAGTCTGGCCTCAAGACCATGGGGACGTGAAGCCGTGGCGAACGTAACGCAAAGACAGAAGGCCAGAAGACCATAGGCAAGACTTGAACGGTGCGTCTGGATTGTCACTGACCTACTGACCTGTGTTTTTAGCTCCACAGGTGCGTCCAAGCCTAGCCGCAAGACCATGGGGACGTGAAGCTTTGAAGACGTGGCGAACGCCAGACAGAAGACAGAAGAGTAGATAGTAGTAGATAGTTCTCGAGGGATGGGCGCGGACCTCTTCGTGGTCTTCGAGACGAGTACCTGTTTTGCGGGGAAACCAACACGCGCCCGCTGTGCTTGTACCAGTAGCTATCACCGCCAATTGAAGCGCATATAGGTTCGACGTTAGGCCGTCAACGTGGATGCCATCAAGCTTGCCGATCTGGGATT
>JAXQKB010000116.1:0-71234 GCA_037042295.1 Irpex sp. Y119-03 | reverse complement strand
TATTTCGAGCGAATCCATAGTGAGCGGGTTCGCTCGTCTGCCGCGCGATTGACCGCGATCATCTGTGCATTTTACCACGACGATCTGCTTATTTTAACGGGTTCATGTCCGGCAAATATCGCGCGACCTGGATCCTACAGTGGTCTGACTCGGATGCCGCCGAGACTATGACTGTGACAGTGTAGTGGGTGTTTACCCGATGCTAGACACGTACAACAGAACTGCTCGATATTCCTTGTGCTGAGTTGCTGTAACCGACGAATCGGTGGCTGGTTTTTACTTTGTATCCCGTGCTATTTGTAGTATCTAGCACCGGCACAGTTAGATGATCACTGAGGTAAGGTTGTGTTGTGTCTTCTAGTTTGCCGCTCGCTTTTCGGTGATTGAGCTTGCATCTCGAGGGCTGTTCCTGTAGGTATGTTCACTTTTACCAGGCAACCCCGGTTGCGCTCGGCATTAGCGTTGCTTAGTTCAACTGACACTACCCCAGTAATGCCGCCAATCAAGCCGGAAGTTTGAGCTTCTCTATCTCGCTATAATTCGTGAACATTGAGTACCATTCCAGATCCGGTAGTACTCCCACAGGTGACATGCATATAAGGTGCGTCCGTTCCACTTCAACAACCCCGCTATTAATGGGCTCACTAATGCTCAGAACGTCCTAGATAGCTTACTTTCCAGTGTACCGTGATCGTTCTCTCCGCAAGCCTGTTCGATGAACACGCACACAAAAGTCCTGCTGTCTACTTCAATCGAGGTGCTTGCCCAAACCTTTGCCTATGGTAAGTCTCCACATGCGAACCCTCTCTACTTTGGTTGGCAATGATTGTATCCGTTCTCTCTAGGCATATTCGTCTCCCTAATGCCCACGGCTACAAGAGTACTTCTGTATGTTCAAAAAGCCCCGGGATGTATATTTTGAACCTTTCATCCTGACGAGCGTGACTAGTCGACAAGGATCTCGGCGTGGCCCCAGTAGTATTCTGTTATATCTCACGATTGCTTCTTTTCTTCTCTCTACAGCATACTGGGCTTTATCTGTCGCGCTATTGATGTCAAGAATCTCTGGCGCACAGTCTACTGGAAAGGTGTCTCTGAACGACATCCGCACTACGTTCAATGCAGTTATACTGGTTAATTGTACGAGCCTCCATTCTTTTTCCTTGGCTATTCTTACTCACCCTATTCCCTCGATGAAAGTCCTGTTTGCAGATGGTGTTGTAGTGTGGAGAATGTACATTCTCTGCGCCCTCGATTTTGCAAAGGGTATCCTATCTATCCCTATTTTGTTTTTGGGGATCCTCTTCGGTTAGTAGTTCCTTCCAGAATGCTCAAGTCGTGCATCGCCTCACCCTTTCTATGTAGCATCCATTGTAGGCACCATTGTATTACGAATTATTGCTACTGTGTCGCATCGTCCGACAGCCTATATATTCAATGTCATTCAAGAGTGTAGCAGTATCTCTTCATTGATTACGAATCTTGCTGCCACAGCCATTATTTGCACATGGGTTTGGTGAGTCTGTACTTAATCAAATACTGGCACCAATACCACGTTCTAATGTTTTGGACACTGACAGGCAGCGACGACGGGCGTTGCAGGGGACGATGAGGAACACAGCGGGTACAAACGCGCGAATGGAACAAATGACAGTGCTATTAGCTGAATCCGGGATTGTATATTGCATCTTGTCGGTGAGCCTGGAGTTTTTCCCAAAAATGTGTCGATCGGGTTTTAATGTATAAACTTAGATTGTCCTTGTCAGTGTATCCGGTATACGTACTTCGCTCGATGATACGGTCATCGATATATATAAGCCTATGCATGCTCAATTTGCGGTGTGTATCGCTCATCGAGTTCTGCTGCTGCTGAATGCTCATTGACATTTGTGACAAACTTAGGGCATGTACCCGTCCTTTGTCGTGACTCTCCTTTACCCACAAACCTCATCACAGGCCTTATCTTTGTACGACGCTTCAACTGGAGTTTTCTCAGACAATCCTGCAGACCCTGGAATATTTACCACACGCTCGCAAGCTTGAAGCACGGTTCCATTGGCCCCATAGAACGGGCCAGCAAGCGTCTCCGTCAGTCTCTACCCACCGTGTAGGGTGTCCATGCGCATCCGAGTCACGTGAGAATGTATTGCGAGGAATGAAATCGCTGATCTTGTCGAAGAGTGTGATGTCGACGAGCGAAGCGAAGGTCTTTCGGTGATTGTCCCGCACTTAGCTACGGTACTAGATCTCAGACACATAAGTTACTAGAGTACTTACCAAATAATAACAGCCATATGTCATACTCGCAGTCCCAGTAATACATCTCATAGGTAGACAACATTAGGATACCACATACTTTACGACAACTATAGCTATGCACGCTACGAGCCACTAGTCTGGAACGAACGACTCAGTTCTACCGTGGCTATGCCGATATGTAGATCACGTAGTCGCTCATGGGAAATAAGCATGTGGTTTGGGGACCGAGGCATAGCGATCAGCACCGAGGTTAGCAGATGACTATGGCGATCTATGACGGTCGCTTTACCAAGAGCTATCAGTATATTGATGCCGACATTCGACGCCCTAAAGTGCTCACTGGTAGACGATGGAGGGTGGGGAAACCGTTGGTGCGGTTGCGGTATGGAGGGACCTACCACAAGGGATATTGGCTGTATAAGGGGTCAGGTCAAGACAGGTCAAAAATACTCTAATCGCCTGGCTTACCATACAATGCTGCAGCGATGTCTCGTGCGCACCCGACGTGTGATCAATGTAAAGGTCATAAACGATCGGCTTGCCCGTCAGTTCGACCTCCTTTGAGTGCAGCTGGCGTGTCAATGTCTGAGCTGCTTGCGGCTGCCGATTGACATTGCGCCGATGGTAGATTAAGACTATTGCCAAAGCAGTAACCGAGACGGCAGCCAACGATATCAGAAGTATCATGCCGACTTTTTCCTGTCCGTTAAGAAAAGACGGCGGCGGGTCACGTTTAACGAGGAAAGCTGAGCCTTTGCCCATGTTGAACATTGGAGGGGGATGGAACGTGTTTCTGAATGCAAAAGGTGGGGGGAAAGTGAGACCTTCGTGCACTGAGTGTCTGTCTGATTAGTGAGGATCGTACGTACTTTTATGTGCGCTGATCGGACCTGGTCTTCCGCTTCGAGGATACTGTCAAAGACGCTGGATAGTTCTCTAGAAACATGAGGTCAGCGCTATGATATTATCTAGAAGCCATGATATCGCCATTGAGTGTGCTGCATCGCGTAAAGTACACGTACCTACCCTGACCGCTGTAGAGAGGGCTGCCAGCGGAGGAGTAAAGCTGAACACATTGCCAGCAAGGCAACCTTATAGGCGAAAGTCCCGGAGAGAGCGTGGGCATTGTCTGCGACATTCCGTCGCCGTTAGTTCTCGAGCTCAAAGCTTCGATGGTTCTTTTTTGCCGTCATTATCCCGACGGCCCGTCCAGATTAACTTGCTATGTATAAGACGTAGTATCAGCACTAGCACCAATACTGGTTTTAATCGACTGAGGAACGTACTCTCTTGATTTTGAGGCTCTGAGATCGGAAGAAAGCAGACGACTGATCAGAACAAGCCGTGACACGGTTAGTTTGCGGTGCTAGTGGAAGATCTACAGCATTGTGCAGCGAATAGCAGCAAAGGAACAAAAGGAGAGTTTACCTTCGCGCAGAAGATTGGAGTATTATTCGCTACTGGCCATAGGCATCACGTTGCCGATTTTACGTAGAAATTTTGGAGTGAAAGTTGGCGGCACACTTCAAGTTCATGTAGGCCCTGTAAATAGATGTAGCGCTCAGCAACTTGGCCGGAGTATGCCGGGAATAACGGAGATTGACCGGAAAGGTGCTGCGTCGGCGCCAATTAACTCTTCCTCGACAATCCACTTTAGGCTTGTCCTGTATTCCCACACGGTCTCGCCATATCACACCTTAATGCTGCCGCAGTAGAACAACCAAGTATTGATCTATTTTCTGGCGGCTCTGAGTTAGCTGAGGTACTTGCCCACTGACATTCGGCATCGTAACCGATTACCTAGCAACGCCTGCCAACATGCTCTCGTTCTATGAGGCACAGCTTGTCTTTCTCGGAGTCATATGTGCGATATGGACGTTCTTGGATCATCGCATGAGCAAGGGACGGCTCGAGGACGATGGTAGCCCATCAAGAAGCACAGGAGGCGTACGAAGCCGATTGATGCGCCAGTATCTAACGGTGTATGCAATTGTCATGGGTAAGCACGATAACTTAAGGCTCTTGAAGGTGAGAAACGGTCTTACCATGATCAAGGTGCGGACTGGCTGCAAGGTCCATACGTATACTCTCTGTACAGAGAGCAATATGCGTTCCCTGAGAGACTGGTGGCCGTATTTTTTGTCACTGGTTTCATGTCTGCTGGCATTGCCGCGCCCCTCGTAGGTGCTTGGGCCGACAAATTGTGAGTGTATACCTTAGTGGTACATCGAATTCTATCAAATAAAGATGTGTTATACAGCGGACGAAAAAAGCTATGCCAAGTTTTCTGCATCACCTACACACTCACTTGTGTCTTCATCACGATCCCCGTGTTCCCAATCCTTTTGGTCGGCCGCCTTTTAGGCGGATTCTCGACGTCCATTCTCTACTCCGCCTTCGAGTCTTGGGTGGTAGCCTCATCGAACAATCTCGCTCTTCCTCAAACCGACTTGTCGGCTATTCTTGGCCGGGCGACGCTTCTAAACGGCTTCGTCGCTGCTGGCGCTGGTGTTTTCAGCAACTCGCTCGTCGCTCATACCAATAACTTCACTTCACCTTTCATCGCCAGTGGATTGCTGCTTGTTCTTGCCTTTTTTGTCATTAGCGGGCTCTGGTCAGAAAATTACGGTGGAGCTGATACCTCGTCATCTACGGATGCGTCTGGTTTACTCCAGTCGAAGAGGCTCTCTCAGGCTCTTCGTATTGTCTTCCGCGGTACGTCACATTTTGAACAACGGTCAATTGATTTAGACTTATTTTTTATCTAGATCCACAACTCCTTGTCCTTGGACTGACACAAACTTGCTTTGAGGGGTCTATGTACCTCTTTGTCTTCCTTTGGGTACCATCCCTGCAAGAAGCCACCATCTCTACGGACGCACTGCCGCTTGGCTACATATTCTCATGCTTCATGGTCTCCATGATGCTCGGCTCTTTACTTTACACCACAGTAATCTCTTACTCTCAGAAGTCGCCCGTCGTCGAAGCGGAGGCTCGAGAGGAGCTTCTGATGGTGAACGCCAAACTTAGCTCTCTCGTTTGTGCGACGAGTTCAGTATGTTTTGCGCTAGCAGTCACGCTCCAATCGGAACACACACGCTTCTGGGCGTTCTGCGTTTTTGAAGCTTGCGTGGGCATGTATTACCCGGTTCAGGGTATGCTTCGTGGAACTCTGATTTCAAACGAGCATCGCGCAACTGTAAGTGTATGTTTCCATCCAAACGGTACCAATATTTATAGAGGATTCTTAGCTCTCGTCCCTCTTCCGTGTCCCTCTGAACATCTTTGTGGTGGTATCCCTCCTCACCGGTGTTTCCTCTGCAAGAGACAAGGTTCTCTCGGCATGCGCTGTTATGCTCGGAGTCTCGTCTATTATGACCGGTAGGAATCAGTGTTTCACGAAAGCATTAAGTAGCTGATGCGATCATCCCCAGGTCTTGTAATTGTCCACGGATTAGACCGGAGAAGGCAATCAGAAATGCTACTCCCAAGGCCTCAATAAACAATCACCCCATAGAATCTCAACAACATTCACTTCCCCACCTACTATGCAACTCTACACTTGAGTATCCCCATCTAGAATAACGCTTTCCACTCGCTAAGTCTCATACTTGTATTTTGAAGTCCACTTTCATTTTCCTAATGCGAACAATTTTCTTCTTTTATATGTGGTAGCAGGCTACTAATAGAGATGGACTTTTTTGATTAATATCGAGTAGGTGGACTGCTAACCGTTACTGGAGTTGCTCTTTGTTATCCGCCAAGTGCTGAGACTACCACGGCGATTGGTCAGTCTTTCACCACCAACTAGCGTATTGCACAGAACTGAATCATTATGTCAGTGCCGGCATACTTCAGCTGAAGCAAGATGTTTCTTCTCAATACGTCAAGATCCGTTGTCACCCGCTCCCAAGCGTTTGGGGCATATTCATCTCCACGATATGGTCGATAAGGGTTCAAGGAAGCTTTAAACAACTTCCAACGCCCGATGTATGATGCAACAACACTTCGAGCGTGGCGCGCTTTGTTACGATACCCTCATATCAGTGGTCTCTCATGCAGTATTTCAGCTGGGTCTTGTCGCTCAAGTGCCTTCTTTCAGTGAGTCATACTGCATATGCACCACTGATATCATACTATCACTTCGGTATAACGGTATATCCTTCGTTCACAGCGAGAACTATCACACGACGCTGGCTACATCATAAGCCGTAACTCGAATATAAAACACTCGGAACTTGAGCCATGTACGTTGTAGAACGCCCTTACCGACATATAGACGCGAATGACTATGTTTCACATTTCCTCTCTTTCCGCGGCGGCATTGCACTTCGACGGGTATATAATTCAGTGCATAGAACCCGTAACTTTTTGCATCAACACTCTCCTCCCGCCTTAATTCTGCAATGCAGGCCATGTTAGCGGACATCGTCTACATAGTACTCATTGTCCTTGGAATATGGTGTTGCAGGAAGACATTCACCTCACCTAACCCTTCTCCTAAAGACGAGGAGCAGAAGAAATACGATTCATCGGACACCATGTTACTACCTGTCAAGACACTGGCAGACATGCTTAAAGTTGAGTCGTCCACAATTTCAGATTTTTGTAGATCAAGAAGCTCCGCTGACGATTTCGCTCCGCTTATAGATTTTATATTACTTGTTGAATGCCGTTGAATTGGCAGCTGCTCTTGAGGCCATACTCCGGTTAGAATATCTTCCGGGCTTCTTACGATATCCAGGAACGCTTTATATCATGTCTCCAGAACGATTGATTGGCCTTGCGTTCATCGTCTCTGGTACGGCTCTGCGTATCGTATGCTACCGGCGCATGCAGAAGAACTTCACATTCCAACTCGCGTTACGAGACGATCACAAGCTCGTCACAGATGGCCCCTATTCATACGTCCGTCATCCCTCATACACAGGAGCATGCGCAGTCATTGTGGCCTGTCCTTTGTATAGCCTCGGCAGGGGTTCGTGGTGGGCAGAATATGCCCTTTCGAGTTGCTCTCCATGGATACTTGTGGGCGTCTCTCAGGTCATATTGGCCGCAATCGCACTCTACGGAACGATTAGCCGCTGTGAGGTGGAAGACGACGTGCTCAAGAGGCACTTCAAGGACGAGTGGGTACGATGGTCGGAGAAGACCCCATATCGCTTGGTTCCCTGTGTGTATTGAGGGTCTACCGCGTAGTCGCCCGAGTTTAGAGGTACGCCACTCTCCTTTTGGCCGGATGGATTATCTCATTGATTTAAGTTCGCTGCTGTGCAGGGGACTGTATTACTTCCATGATGGTCCATTTCTTGGTGTACTTCCGCAGACACTTCAAGGGTTACGTTCCCCCATATTTAACTATGTGTGTTTTATGATAGGCTAGCGTGTTCACAGAGTCGGACTGTATGTTTGCTTAGCGGTATCCCGTAGATGTCGAGTTCTACTAAGGTTGGTGCGTATGTCACCTTTTTCCAGTATCCAGCGCGCAGGTTGCTCGTATAATGAACGACCTTCGAGCGAATCTTTGAAGATGAGCTCGACAAATCTGATAAGTAAACACAGTAATTGGGGAATCACATATACACCGACTCTGAGGTACCGCACACACCAAGACACGGATAAGGAAGTACAGTACTTTGGGATGTTCGAGTTACACACCTGCTCCGACCGCCGGTAAAAATCAACTGATGTGGAACAACTACGCTGGTCGCGGTAGGCCTTTCGTTTGCCTATTCACACCTATATGAAAAAAGGAATTCAGAAAATTAAACGCACGTCACTACACAGGTGACAGCTCTTCGGTCGGTTCACGATCTGGAGTACGGCCGCGTCGTGGCATGGGCGTAGAATGCAGGTAACCCATGCTAAGGGACGCACGACACTGGGCAGGATGATGATCACGTCACCGATGCGCTGGAGGACACGAAGACCATTCAATATTCATCTCCTGTCCTTGTGTAGAATGAACGTTATGAAATACCGCCTATCATATACCGCACATGGCAGGTATATAGCCAGGCTGAGGACACCAGCTGCCATTAGAGCATACCATCCCCTGCCATCTCCTGCGAGACCGACACACTCAGAACCACTCCCATGAGCGCCACCAAAACCATCGACGCTGTGCTCCTCCTCCTGGGAGCATGGTGTTGTCGAAAAACTTTCACCTCTCCGACCGCTGCCCCTAGTAAAGAGGAACAGAGGCAGTACAAGGAGTACAAGGCCATCGACACGATGGTAGTACCCGTCGGTATACTCACCGGCATGTATCAAGTGAGTGATATCTATCATGACTTCTGCCAAATAGAAGAGTTGGCTGACAAGGCGTGGCCATTCCGGCGCAGGTTTTCTATTATGTGCTGAACATCATCGAGCTGGCAGCCGCCCTCGGAATTGAGATTCCACATACCTATCTGCCCACCTTCCTCCAATCATTACCTCGGCCATCGAGAAACCTATACATCTCATCTCCAGAGCGAATGATCGGCCTGGCCATGATCTTCGCCGGGACGACACTGCGTATGATCTGTTATCGCCACATGCGGAATAACTTCACCTTCCAACTCGCCGTCAGGAAAGACCACAAGCTCGTCACGGACGGTCCATATGCCTACGTCCGTCACCCTTCGTATATAGGCGGATGTAACGTCCTCGTAGGCTGTCTCCTCTTCAATCTCGGGCGGGGATCGTGGTGGGCAGAGTGCGCTGTTGCATCCGGATCACCATGGCTCGTCCTAGGTGTGTTCCAATTCGCATGGGCTGCGATGTTCCTTTATGGAGCCATTCCTCGGTGTAAGGTTGAAGATAATGTGCTGAGGGAGCATTTCAAGGAAGAGTGGGTACGATGGGCAAAGAGGACACCATACCGTATGATCCCCTTTGTCTACTGAGATCAGTGGATTAGAAATAGAGTATTGGTGACGAGATGTCTTGCGTACTCGCCCGATAGCTCGTCATCATGATGTACCATCAACGCAGTAATCAATCCAGAGGTCCGGAATTTCGAGACGTACCATGTGATGTACATCCACTATTCATCACTTCCTCTCGCAACATCGCATCGAGCTGTGAAAGCATCTCATTGGCAGTGAGCAGGATTGGATACGTGGCTATACGAACTACAGTAGTTTTAAATAATAGCGTGATATTTGACTAGACACTTCGGTCAGCAGAAGCTATGAAACGCGGACAACGCACAGCAAAGTGAACAAGAAAGGATTTTGGTGGGCGAAGAGAGGAGGGTTTACGTAGCCTCAGTCTGCATGGCGGTAGTCTGACCGCCCTTTGCGGCGGTAGGGGTGAACGTGTGCCAGCGGTCGTTGTAACGAACGTCAAGAGGTCTGCCACCGTACATGTACTGCTGGAATTTTGCTGAAAAAGACAGCATGTCAGAAACGACGAAATGCCATTTGACTAACGGACAGCTTACCAATAGCAGTCTCTGCCTCGCCAACCTGGCTAAATTGTACGACACCGCATCCCTTCGACCGGGTACCTTCGAAGAGGATCTCGGCCAGCTCAACTTGACCGGTAGTCTCGAACAGCTCGACCAAATCCTCGTTGGCAGTCGACCAAGGCAACTAATATTCCACATCAACAATGTGCCTCATCTCACCAAGGCAGACACTTACATTGCGAACCATGATCTGCTGGCTCGGCTCAGGCTCGTATCCTGCGCCATACCCACCGGCACCGCCACTAGCACCGTAACCAGCACCTCCATACCCGCCTACACTCGCACCTGCTTGATCAGGGCCTGAGTAGTCAGCATACAGGTCTTGGCTGGAGAAGTCCCTACCGGCAGCTGGTCCGCCGCCGAATCCTCCGCGGAACCCTCCACGAGGGCCGCCTCGGAAGCCTCCGCCCCGTGCACCACGGAGGCCGCCACGAAGGCCGCCACGATAAGATCCAGGACCAGAGAGACCAGCGTAACGGTCCTAAGGTAGGTTATGAGTGGATGTGACCTATTAATGGAAACCGAATACCATACCTCTCGCACTTCCAATGTCCGGCCGTACCAGTCAAATCCGTTGTACATACCTGGAACACATTCAACACAGAACACAGATGAAAATATATGTGTATGGCTTACTGATTGCTTGCTGGGCATCTTTGGCTGTCTCGAAGATGACAGTTCCTGATCCCTTGGGTCTTCCATCCGCACCAATATTGATGTCGGCGCGAATGATATTACCCGCAGAACGAAAGAGGTCTTTGAGATCTTGCCACCCTGCCTGGTATGGCAACTGGAATTTTGCGTTAGTTTTGTATCAAACTTTGATAAATAAGGTGCTTACATTGCCGACGTATAACTGGTTTCCAGGGTTCGACCCTGAGCCAAAGTAATTGTGCGAAGGAGGTCGGGGTGGCGGTGCGGCATGGAGCCCCTGCCCAGCCATAGCCATTCCTATCTTACCTGGCACAGGAGTGGCTCCAAATCGGGATTCGTTCTCACGATCCTAGACAGAGTTTTTGAGTACGAGGATAGTCGGATTACGAATAAGATCTAACCTCTCGAATGAAGACAGGCCGTCCAAGCAAAGGCTGCTCAGAGAGCTCTCTGACAGCTCGTTGAGCATCTTCAGGGTTTCCGAATTCGACGATACTATGATGGAGACGTCAGTGACAGATATATTATTAAAAATAAGTCAGACTTACCCGCATCCCTTCGATATGCCCGTAGGTGTGATAAGAACTTCGGCGAAGAGTACCTCTCCAGCTAATAACCCCAAAAGAAAGCTCCCATCAATAACTATCCTCGCAGACTTGAACCCCATCTTCAATCAATAAACCAAAAACTCTGAACGCTCCCACGGCTTCGAACATCACTACCCCCCGAGAGAGCCTTCGCCGCGCCATTGCACTCGAACATAAAAAACTAATCTGAGATCTCCCAACCCACCTCCCCTCATGAATTCCATCAGGTCCCTGTACTTGACGTCGTAGCTGAGGTTGCCGACATAGACCCGGTTTTCTCTCTTGCTCTGTTTAGCAAACTCGACGGCTTCTTCATGTGGGGCGTTCATTGGACCACCAAGAGATCTTGCAAATGGATCGGATGTACGACGGTCACGGCTACGGGAGCGCGAGCGAGAGCGAGACCTTGTACGAGAAAGGGAACGGCGAGAACGACGACGAGGCGATGCGGAACGTTTCCTAGAACGTGAACGACTACGAGAACGTCGACGACGCTGAGCAAAAATATGTTTGTTATCACTGGGAAGGTACCCGCGGTGGCCTGAGCTGTACTCACATCCCCATTCCTGCGTTCCTCAGGCTCCCAATGGTCGGACCGACGGCGCCCTGCTACATTGCTGTTAGCACGCGACCAGCCTACATGTGCGAACAAAACATACCAGAGTCTCTCCTGTCGCGGTCTCTGTCGCGCTCACGGTCGCGATCCCTGTCTCTCTCCCTGTCCTTCACGTCGCGGTCGCGTCTGCTGTCTCTGTCCCGAGCTCTGTCCCTGTCCCTGTCAGCATCACGGTCTCTGTCCCTCTCACGCTCTCTCTCCTTGTCCTCGAGATCATCCTTGACCTTCATGTCGACGTCCATGATGAAAGCAGAAGCGGCGTGGCTGGGAGACGAATGAAACAGCGAGCAAGTTCGCTGCAGGGAATGACGAGCTAATTTTCGGCGCCAGGGGGTATCGGAGTCACTATCGGACTCTAAAGTGGGAGGTCCTGATTGGTCACAGGGAAGCGACGCACCTCATGCCAAAACACGTAAGAGGTCAAGTTAAGAATGGCCTGTCATCAACGTCTGAAAGGATTGCTTCAGAGTGTGTTATAGTATCATAGGTTTGCTCAAAAACACGACTTCGTTGGATGGTCCTCATTCTTTCTTGACAGATCTATATTATACATATATCTCAATCTAATGCCCTCCACTCGTAGGCACTCAGGCTGGCAGCACACAGACACGACATCCTGAGCCTGCCGAAGGAGAAACAAGTCTATTCTGCCCCCGGGAGACTAAGTACATGCAAATTTGTCGCTTTGTTTAGGGCCAGGACCCACAATGCTATCAGCTCTCCCTTTTGTATTCATGGAATACCAGCATCTATAGGTCGAGAAGTTGGTATGAGAATGCTGATCATAACTCGCAGTCGGCAGCTGGTGCAAGCGGAAGTACTGAAACCCACACTAAATCTCAATCCATATTGTTCCCGAATGCCCTGCGTTCAGGCGAGCCAGTAGTAGGAACGGGTGTGCAGCTACACCCGCAAGGCTCAGGCTTGCATGTACAGGAACATTCCGGCTCGATCGTCCTAGATACTTTGAGCAGAACGTTTGTGCCTACAAAATGGTGCGATATGGCCATACGATGGGTCAGTCGCAGTGTTCTGTTGTTGGATGATACAATACTGACCTGGTTCTCTAGCCTCCATGCCAGTGATAGCAGCATAAGCCACGGAGGATAGCAAGGACAGTAAAACAAGGTGGATAGTGACTTTCATGGCGATGAACAGTAGGTGGCCTTGAATGAAGGTAATGCAGCTTTTGTAGAACAGACCACCATTGCTGATTTCGCCTATTTATACTTCTGTTTTGCAGCTCCCTATCTTACTCTCATTTCATTCTATATCCGCAGACGGAGACGATAAGAGAAGAGCCTGGCCCGAATTTCATCGAGAACGTACTGAACCTTCCTAGGTATGTTGATATCTCGTAAACTTCGTGCCAGCAGCTGAGTTGTACTCTGCAACAGACATTGCATGTGATGTAGCGACCGCCCATCCTGCCGTACGCCCTCACGTCTACAGATTTTTCTGGTCCACGTTCAAAGTACTTATTTCATATCATACCAACACCACTGATTCTACCTCTCATCTTTGAAGTGACCGCAAAACCAAAGGACCCTCTTTATCCTGTAGTCCGAGCCGAACCGGACCATCGAGCAGGAGGTTCGCACACAACGTCCACCGTGATCATCGCCCGTCAAGCACACACCTCTCGTGAAATGAAATCCCTGTCACTAATCGGTCAAATAACGGGGCGGCGTTCGAGATAAGTACTCTAATAATAACCTCGGAAGGTCGTTCAGTGTGGGTCATCGTATCGTGAGCTTGCTCTAGAACATGATTGTGTCCATTGGTTCTCATTCTTCTCATATAGGTTCCACTCCAGCCTATTGTTTTTTCACGAAGTACAACATTTATGGTCATCCATTCCAGTTCAGAACACAATACTGTAAGCTCTCTCATATACGCTCATCTTCAACTACGTTCGCTGAGGTACCTATAGATTAAGCTGGTCTCTTGTTACGTGTCTTTGCCGCCCTTGGCGGAATTCTAGAGTGTTTTGCAACTGCTTTCGTCTACCACAGCACGCTGTATGATACATTCTGGCCAGATATTACGCAAATGCCTCTGATCAACTGCGTATTTGTCAGAAGCACGAAAGCCGTTGCTGTGCCATTCTCTCGCCATTTTGAATTCCCTCCCCTTGGATATTCCACTGAAGCCTGCAATCTCAAGTCGTGCCCATGACTTACAGTGCCAGTGAAACGATATACCACTTCCTTCAATCCCAATCCTCCATATTTTTATGCCTTGCTCTGCGCTTCACTAACAACATCATTAAACGATTACAGTCTTTCCACCGCGCCCTCGGTCCACTCAGCGACAACGCCGTGGACTCTGTTGCCTTCGAGGAAGATGAGAATACAGGAAGCATACTCGGCGGTGATCACCAGCGCCTAAGGCAAGGTCATGTTCGTTGCCTTAAGCGGCAACAAATCTCTTACTCGACCACGTTTACGTCATGACAGTGACACTTATCGCTCGAAATCCTTCTTCGCGAGTCCGACTTTGTGAGTTCAAGACCTTTCGAACTTATCTTTGACACGTCATGGAGCCCTGGGCCTTCTTGTTCTTAGATACTGTCATGACAGGCGTGACAGAGAAGGCAGGACTTCGGACTCGGGATACCGCCAGTATTATTGTCATTGATTGATTGCGCGACAAAAATCACACGAAAGGCCGTATTCTTGTTGCAATGTTCTCCAGGCGGTGTATAGAGTTAACATGTTATCATATGGGAGCATCCAATGAGAGGAGTACTGCGACTGATAAAGCGCGTGCCAAGACCTGTCAGAGAACCCGGAATGTCTCATGCTACATATAGAGTCTGAAACCTAGATATGTTCTAGGGCGCCTCGATTCTCGACATGTGCCAAATGTTTGTTAGTCTGTATGCCGACGATGATGCGCTCATAGGCGAACTCTCCCCGGGTTTCCTACCCATATATACCTGTATCACACAACTTCTCCGCAATACAATCAGTATTCCACAACCTCCTCTGCGGATATACCACCATGAAGCTCACCACTAAAACTATCCTTCTCTCTGCCGCCTGCATACTATCTGCAAATGTCTCTGCACAGGTGAGTCGTGATTTACTCATAAATATCTCGGGACTGAAAGACTTGGTGCAGATAACCAGAGAATGTTTCCTTCCCGACGGCCAGACAATCCAAACCACGGGTCAATGTCCAACAGTACCCATCACCTCTCTCCCTCCGACACAGACCCCAACGCACATCATCACTAGAGAATGTATCCTCCCCAACGGACAAACCATCGCTACTACAGGCTCCTGTCCAACCTCCGTTCCCACCCAAACCGTCCCTCCGACTTCTGCCCCAGTTACAAGTGATTGTTTCCTGCCTGATGGCCGCACAGTTGACTGTTCCGAACTGTCCACAATCTCTGGGTCGGGCTTCAGCACGGGCATACTCACGAGAGAGTGCATCTTGCCTGACGGCAACACGATCGCTACGACGGGAGCCTGTCCTACAGTCCCGCCTAGTGCTTCGCCATCTACGACTATCACACGGGAATGCGTCCTCCCCGATGGCAACACGATAGCCACCACTGGATCATGCCCAACATATGTTCCGATTATTACGAGGGAGTGTGTGCTTCCCGACGGCAACACGATAGCGACTACGGGTGCTTGCCCAACTGCTGCCCCAACGGGTACTGTTTGAAGTGATCGGCGAGGATTAAACGTTCTGTGATTAAGAGGCGGGGTCCATATTCATGTCTATACATTGACTCGTCCGTCAACAGAACATCATGTGGACTTTCTCCCTTTGAGGGGTTGGTGTGAGGTTGAGACGTGGTAGGCGAGGAGGTACCTGGCCGAATTGCGCCGCATATAGGGAGTTCGTATATGTTCTATAGCCGAGTATCTTTTCGGATAGATAATGCAATTACGAAGCTTTACTTTTCCTGTGACGCGTAATGAGCATTGCATGCAAGTCAGGTGTTAGAGGAGTAGAAGACGACTCACTCACCAAGTCAGTAATGAAACACCCCTTCGCGTAAGACTATGACACGCCGTAACAACGTGTCGTGTCCGTGAAGAATAGATACAGATTGGACACTCCGTACACAGACCACTACCAAATGTTGAAGAATATCTTCCACCATGGTCTGGCAATCCCTTGCGCACTCTTCTCCACACCCTCGACCAGCCTCGTATAATAATGCGGCATAGATTTCGGTTTCAGAGTTCCTTTCGTCAACGGGTACTAAACAGACCAACGTGGTTAGCTGTAATACACCTCACCGCCTTTCCGGGACGTGCTCTCCCTCCAAGAACCCAATCAAACATGCAAAATCTCGACATACCTTTCTCTGGAACTCGTTTTCCTCCAACGCCCTCGCCGCTCGCACGGCCTGTGGAGTCAATTGCGGATGCTCGGCCAAAGAG
Organism: Irpex sp. Y119-03; assembly: GCA_037042295.1. Classification (NCBI taxonomy): domain Eukaryota; kingdom Fungi; phylum Basidiomycota; class Agaricomycetes; order Polyporales; family Irpicaceae; genus Irpex; species Irpex sp. Y119-03. The sequence goes on along the minus strand of JAXQKB010000116.1, from coordinate 55,253 downwards.
TTCAAGAAGGCTCCTAGCTGAAGATGCGGTCGGAAGGGGTCGACGGGCCAGCGTTTCGCGATTGTCTGGAGTTGTTGGGAGAGTTTTACGGTGTTTGGCATGTTGCTAGAAGGTATGCAAAAGCAGAGGTGTGCAGAGTGGATGGAGTCTCGAGAGCCGAGACGGACTTGGGTTACGGTGAATGCTTGTGACACCGGCATCAGCTGCGTGATAGCCTAATGCGTCCGTCACTGTCACGCGTTGTGGCCAGCTGCTTTACTGAATTTCCCATTGGTGATTAGCACATCACGCTTAATCTCTCCCACTCATATTCGTAATGTACACAAGTAAATATTCCGAGGTACAAGATTCTTAGAGACTGGCCAAATGTCCAATAGTACGCACACTCTTTAGACGTCAGTAGTAAGTATCTGCCTAGCTGATTGTACGTTGCCAGCATCGACGCATCGTGAGCCCTTCATATGCAGAACACCGTTATTTCTCTGCTAGTATCAATGTGACCGTTGAACAATATCAGCACAACAAATCAATTATTTGTTAAATCTATATGGCCATCATCTGGGCTGTACTAGTACTATTCATTATAGACGCGCGACCAAGAATCGGAAAGTTGTCATGAAACACTTTACCGAGCCACCGGACAAAAACCAAGGAAGCATTATAAACTGAGCATATGGAATTCGACTTCTATAATGTCCTCCATCTACAACAATTTATCTCACGCCGCAATAATCGTCAGAACTGACGGCCATGCTCCGAGTCTCAGCTCGAGGGAGACCCGAAAGATTCCTCCATACCTAGTAGAGGCGAAGAACCTATGTTTCAAAGACGTCTGATTAATTCTCAAAATTTAAGGCCAGCAAACAAGTGTACTCACCGCGAGCTGAGACTGTGGATCAATCGCGTGGTACGCCGAGAAGTCCTCGACGAGGGCAAGCTGATTCTGGCCTGTGAGGATAGTCTGGACATGGATTATAGCTACATATAATTATTACGTCAGTGCCATTCACTGTGACATGACACACCGTAAGCAAAGAGCAGAGCGACTAACCTCCGTCAGAGTTAACCCATTGGGCAGTTATCTTGCCTGTATTAAGGTCGTACAGCCAAATCGAACTTTCGGTGGACGATGAGACGGTCCAAGAGTTGAGCTGGTTCACAGCTGGCGAATACGCAGCACCTTCAGATGGCGGATACCGTGGATCAGTGTACTGTCAACAACAGAATCAATGGTAACACGTACTTCGACTGACGTAGGTGATGTATGCAATGCTCGAGCCACCAAGATCAGCAGGCGAACCAGCCCAGGCGGCACCAAGATAAGGGAAGGTCGAAGCTGCAACCTATAATAACCACATGTACAGCTCGATTTAGTCCTTAAGCGAGGCAGCAGACAAGGCGGTCGGAAGACAGAAAAAGACACACGTACCCTGAGAAGACTAAATGTAACGCTGGAGTCTGCGCATGGCGTAAACATGACGTTTTGCGCCGCAGACGCAGACTGTGTGACCGTGACGATGCCACCATTGCCTGGGTTGCCTGAGACGTAGTATCCACTGAGAGAGCCAGAATTTCCAAGGTCGATAGCGAGCTTGCGGCTGGCTTGAGCTGCACCGACATTGGGAGTACAAACAGGAGTTGCAGCGGCCGAAGAGGAGGAAGAGGAGACCGGTGCCGCTGAATTGGGGGCGGAGGAGGAGGACGGTGGGGGAACGACGATCGAAGAGATAGGCGATGACGGCGGGATAGATGACGAGGCTACCGAAGATGGAGGGGTGGAAGAAGAGACAACTGAAGACGTAGGAGGCAGCGGAATCAAGCTAGAAGGTGCTACACTATCGCTATCAGACGCACTGAACGTTGCTGATGCACGGGCACGGATCGCGCCTACAGTTGATGATTTATTAGCCCATTGCGTGCTCCAATGTTTGGGAAGACATGATTGAAGAAACTTACCGTTTCTTTTGGCCACGGGCTTGTTCGGAGGCAAACCCCTAGACAACCTCTGTGCGTTCGTCAACCTCTTCGCTACTCCTCCAAACTGTCCATACACCCGTCCCAGGTGTCCAGCATCGTCACGACGAGCGGCACTGGCGTAATTCGGAGCTGATAGCGCGATGAACGCAAAAAGATAGAACACTTTGAAAAAGAGCGTGTTAACCATGTCAACGAAAGGAGCGAGGGGGGAGGGACTGGTCGAAGAGTCCTGTCTATGTGGGCACGAAGGTGAAGGAGAGATGAAAACTCGCAGGGCCACCCGTTCACTTCTCGCGTATGCTTATACCAGTCAGCCTTTCTCGCTGCGTTTTCTCCCCCGGAGCTAATCTAGCCAGGAACAGTCCGTCGGACACGCATGTGGTCGGGGCTGGAGCGTTCAATTTAGAGTCAGCAAGTCAATTTTGATTGTAGTGCCTGCCTCGAGGGTGATCCCATCGCGAATTTTGGTTCCGTTCAGGTCCACACCGACGTTCTTGTCCTGAAAAGGTAAAATGAGAATGGCGCGACCGATGTCTAGTGGGCTGGCAAGTATGGAAGGAGGGGGCTCGAACGTGAATTCCCATCAGTTTGACAAAGCTCGGAGAAAGATAGAGAAAGGCTATCGAAACCAGGTCCCTGGTTTGATTGACGTTCAATATGGTGAGCAGATCCTGCAAAGTAAAGATGATGATCAGCACCGGACATGGCACCCACAACTGTACACACCTTTCATGCGTCAACGTCATGCCCAGGTTGCTCATTGACAATCCTTTTATATCTCCACCAACTTGAATTCATACTCATGCTCAGAACCTAGGTCGAAGTATAGACAACGAGACGCCACCCATTCTATTGACTTCTTACGTACTTAGTTCTAAAACAACACGCCGTAGGGTATCAGAGGTCAATCAAATGAGTGATTAACGAAGACCGAAAACGAGAAGACAAAAAGACGACTAAGATACTGACGGACACAAAATAAAAGAAGATTTAGATGAGATCAGGTAGGCGGGGGTAAGAGCACGCAGCAAGCGGTCGGGAGTGTCCAATTGAGGTGTGCAGGTGATCGGTGGTGCGTCTCAATCAAGGAGCGGATGGAGAACAGGATGATGAATTGCTTATGCGGAGGCAACAAGCTTGAGGTTCTGTGTGACGTATGCGATGTAAGAAGCAACGTCTGCATACAAGAAAATAGACACGTACCACTTCAACAGACACTTGAGGAGCAACGGAAGAAGCGAAAGCGCTGTGGTCGCCACTGAAGAAGAGTGTGTCGACATCCTTCACGTAGGAGATGAAAGTGCTGGCACGCTCTGCATCATTTATTAGTCCAATTGCTTTGAAATAGTGTTGATATTACGTACCGCCACCGTGGTTAACCCAGCCAGCAGTCAAAACGTTGGTGGTGTCATCAAGGCTCCAGATAGCAGACTCAGTGGAGGTCTCAATACCGGCAATCTGGCCGAGGATACTCAAAGCGACCGAAGCGAAGGAGCCGAGGGGAGCTGAAACGATGGGTCAGTTTCGTAGGAAGAATAGAAAATTAACAGATACGTACTGGAAGCGACACCAGAGCAGATAGCGTGGTTAGAGTTACCACCGACGAGATCAGAACCGGAAGAGTGGGGACCAACGACACCACCAAAGTGTCCGCAGCCCTCAGGGTGATCACCGTCCTATCATCGTACAATGAGCCCGAATGTGCCATACCATAAGCAGCAGAATTCAAACATACAGTAATGGGCAGTTCCCAGCTATCGCCATCGCAGTTGGCGTGGACCCAGAGGGCGTCCTTGGGCTCGGAGCAGAGACCGTACTTGCCCTGGCCGGAGTGAGTCTTGCTGACATATCCGAGGGTAGAGTTATCGGCGGGAGAGATAACCTGGATGATACCGTCACGAGGTGTGCAGCTACGGGGGTGGTTACCGGGGTAGTTGCCAGGGTTGGCGGGGGGCACGGCGGAGGTACGTGCACGCAATGCACCTAGCGTATTTTATGTTATGTAAGTACGTGTTACGCGAGGCGCCAGCTCAACAAAATCTGACTTACTGCTACGGCGGTGAGGCGCATTAGGGGGGAGACCGCGAGCCATGCGCTGGGCGTTGGTCATGCGCTTTGTGGTAGCAGACGGCATGGCGATGACCGTCGTGGCAAAGAGGGCGAGGACAGCGAAGCGGATGAAGGACAACATTTTCGTGTCGGGGGTTATGCTAAAGAGCGTAGGTATTCGAAAGAATGTGGGGGACTAAAATTGTCCGGGGGAGTGTACGAGGACCGTAAGACGGTGTCGAAAGGCAAAGAGACCTTGGCAGAGAAAAGCGGGCAGGAGAAAGGGCATGTGGGAGGGAACGGCCCTCATTTTATATGTGCGTCCCCCGCGGCAAGGTCGCGTTTGATCCAGTGATAGAAGCTCGCTTGGAAGAGCGCTAAGCTCAATTTGGGGTGCTGGTGCAAGTTCGATGCCCGGCGTTGGGCCACCCCGTCGTCCTCCTGGTCGCCGCGGTCGGCGTTGGCCAGCGCGCAGAGTTGCACCAAGTCGTATTCCTCAATTGCTGTGTTGGGTACATCGTCCTGCCAGGGCTTCTGCACGAACTCACAGGCTTCGCAATGAGTGCAGATCTCAGATCGATGTTGTATAGCGACGTCACTTTGATGCGCTACCGCCCGAAATTTCGGAGGTACGGCGATTTCTGCGTCGCCGTCGATAGTGTTCTATTCGTTCTTGACGAGTAAAGAACACGCAAAAGGCTCGCCTTCCCTGGCGATGCTCCGTACAGCAGCAACGAGAGATGAACGGGCGAGACTGAAAGAAAATCATGATTGGCCGGCGTGATAACTCGGGACCGGAGCCTCACTCACAGCCTGGAAAGCTTCCACCCCAGGCTAGTCATCCCCATGGTGACTGCGTATGATGCGTGAGGCCAAGCCAATCGTGCTAGTCCACGGCGAATATTAGCGAATATTCTTGCCTTTTTTCACTACGATCTAATAAAACTAGAATGTAAGATTTGCCTACATTACTTACTTGCTTTAGTGTTGACGTGGCAGCTAACCTTTACTGCCCCTACTGGTATGTTATACACGCAGGCTACGAACTCTCGTCAGATAAGATAAATCGTGATGGATACGTATGATCTCAGAACAATGACGTACTTACTACTATTACTGTGCTGTTGAGATATCGCTCGACTTCACCCTCGTGCTCTCAGTTTACAGGGTTTCACAGCTGCATAAGACATGCTGATGAGCATTTTTCTCGATAGTGAATGTGTTAGGTTCACAAGCGGCTGAGAGATACTACCAACAGCCTACCATATAAGATGTGCGACACTCACCACAGGATCTGCGGCACACAGCTTGAACACAATCGCCCTCGGTCAGATATACTGGCCCCGCACCACTTCACCAACGTTGCTCGACAAGTCGATGGGGCAAAGACGATCCACGCTCTGTTGGCGATAAACGTTTTACGTACGACTCGGCCAAATGCAGGAGGATTGCCAGCCATCTGGATATCCAGGAAGAACATCGGGACGTCCCTGGGCATCCGCGAAGGTTGCGATCTTGCTGAAGATGGTGAGCTGATAGCCCAAAAGAGCAGGATGTTGTTGAGCGGCGAGAGTCGGAATGAGTATCAACAAATATCAGACAACGCGATCCAATGGAAACAAGGACCGTGCATGGAGGGTCGGGACGAGGGACGAGGATGTCAAGGTTGATCGCCCAAAACGGCAATACGATGGCTTCTCGGGATGGGTGCATGTGACATCATAAAGCGATGGAAAATATGAAAGTCGTTCTCGACCCAACTCTACCTCTGACCACCACCCCACTTTCCCCGCCCTCTCGCCGTCGTTTTCGTCGCTCTTGACGCGGTTAAACACGATGCCCGAACCTGTTCCCCGCTCAGATTCGACCGACCTCAGTCTCGGAGACCAGCAGGGTCATCTCATTGTCGTTTCCAACCGTCTGCCCATCACAATTAGCAAGGATGCACAGGGCGAGTATCACTTCAAAATGTCGTCTGGTGGTCTTGTATCTGCATTGTCTGGCTGCAAAAAGTCGATGTCGTTCACTTGGATCGGTTGGCCAGGGTTCTTCATCCCTCCAAAGGACCGCCCCATAGTTGACAAGCGGCTCATGGAGGAGTACTCGTGTCAGGCGGTCTACCTCGATGACGACGTCGCTGACCGCCACTACAACGGCTTCTCTAACTCTATTTTGTGGCCCCTCTTCCACTACCACCCTGGTGAGATGAACTTTGAGGAAGAGAACTGGCAGGCGTACCGCCAGGCCAACTACGCATTCGCCGAGGCGATTATGAAGCAGCTCAGCCCTGGCTCGATGGTATGGGTCCAAGACTACCACCTGATGTTGCTCCCCTTGATGCTCAGGACACTAAACGACGGGCTCAAGCCAGTCAAGGGGCTGCAGGCGAGCGACATCGAGAGTATTCTCGAGGGCATCGAGACCGAGGAGACGACCCCTCCGAAGATTCCAAGGGTGAAGATCGGTTTCTTCCTACACACTCCATTCCCTTCCAGCGAGATCTACCGGTGAGCATTCGATATTTTGTGGTACCCCCTTCTCGTCCCTCGCACAGAGTCCGAGATCGCCCTCTGATCATCGGGCCGTCGACCGGACCCTCTTTCCGCTTCCTCGTCGTGTCTTCCATGTCGGTCGCTGTACTCGGCAGCAACAGGCAGCGACACGGCGGGATGCGTCTCTCTTTGCTTTACTTCGTATTATCTCGCATTTTCCATCAATTTTCTTCCTGAAATCAATGACGTCAATACTGATATGTTGCGTCTGATCATCAGGATCCTGCCCGTCCGGCGAGAGATCCTGCTAGGCACACTCTACTCTGACCTGATTGGATTCCACACCTACGACTACGCTCGTCATTTCCTCTCGTCATGCACGCGTATTCTCGCCCTCCCCACAATGCCCAACGGTGTCGAGTTTGCCGGACGGCTCGCCCACGTGGGCACATTCCCCATCGGTATCGACCCCTCGTCGTTCACCGAGGTAAGTTTCGCTATGTGTTCCACAATGTGCTTGACATACTTATGGAAACTGTACGGAACAGAATTTGAAGAAGGACAGTGTGCAGAAGCGCATCAAGCAATTAGAGAACCGCTTCGGAGACGTGAAGGTGATCGTCGGTGTCGACCGCTTGGATTATATCAAGGGTGTACCGCAGAAGCTGCACGCTCTCGAGCTCTTCTTAAGTCAGCATCCGGAATGGATCGGCAAGGTACGCTTCTTATGTCCTGAGATTTCATTTCCAGGCAAACCTAACTTTGTGTGTATCTGGCAGGTTGTCCTCGCACAGCTCGCGGTGCCTTCGCGACAAGATGTCGAAGAGTACCAGAATCTGCGTGCGACTGTTAACGAGCTTGTCGGGCGGATCAACGGCAGGTTTGGGACAGTCGACTTTATGCCGATCCATTTCATGCACAAGAGTCTGCCGTTCGACGAACTCTGTGCGTTGTACGCCGTCAGCGATGTGTGTCTGGTTAGCTCTACGAGAGATGGTATGAACTTGGTATGTATAATTACCCATACCACCGTTAAAATTAGTACTTATAAAACTGAATACAGGTATCGTACGAGTATATCGCATGCCAGCAGGAACGACAAGGTGTCATGATCCTGTCTGAGTTCGCAGGTGCCGCACAGAGCTTGAACGGCTCCATCGTTGTCAACCCATGGGACTCACAACAGGTCGCTGACGCAATCTTCGAGGCGGTCACCATGAGTCCCGAGACTCGTGCAGACAACCACAAGAAGCTGTTCAAGGTACGCGCATACACTACATGCATAACTTCCATCTCACTAATCCGTTCGTTCTGTCTTTTGTAGTATGTCACGAAGTACTCGGCAGCCTTCTGGGGTACGTCGTTCGTCCGGGAGATGACCAAGATCCCTAACATTGAAGATTTGGGTGATGACCTCCGCGAGGGCCAGGCAGCGTTAAAAATCAAGAAGGAGGACTTGAAGGGCAGCGTTATCGTCAACGGCAGCGTGCCCACAACGCCCGCTGTCAACGCACCCGCCGCATAAGATCTCCTCGCATCAAATATACACGAAGACAATCAGGCTGAAGATAAAGGGCTCATAGGTATTTGTTGTGCTTGTATAGATGAGATATGCTCGTGCGTCGAGGTTTTTGGACTATTTGCCCATTTCGCTCCCCTGCCCATTTTTCTTGGAGAAACTCGCAGTTGTATAATGTTTCTGTGCTTTTACTTCCCCTACCACCTTTCATTTACACCCGTGTAACTCATATTCACGCTACCAACACCCAATCATCCACCCCACTCTCCCGCCACCATCGCTCATGTTGTCTGTTTATTTAGTGTTGTTCGAAGTTGAAGTTGTATCATACCGTAAATCTACCATAGCAACGCAATCACAGCTGTATACACATGTGTGCTGTATCTTCCGAACGCCATCGTGTTATACCAGTGTACTTCAAGGCAAATACCAGTTTTGCAGAGACTCGGGACCGTGCGTCTATCACTGCGGTCATCGGTATGGCTGGGCAGTGCTGATAAATCTGGCGACTCTCTGGATAGGACTACCACCATCTCAGCGGAGAGCCATGTCACTGAGTTCTCTCGCCAACGAGGTCATAATTGAATGTTTGCAGCATCTGGACTTCAAGTCTCTGCTAGCATTCGCACAGGTAAGCCTGTTCAGTCAGCTAACCCGGCCTCGCATGGCAACGTTGTTTGGACGGCATTGACTACGCTTTCTCTTTGTATGACAGACATGCAAAGGCTACAATAGCCTCGTCAGAGAGTCCACGACATTGCAGTGCATCGTCGAGCTTGCTGTCTCTGGATGCTTATTGGCACCCGGCAATAGGCTATCCATGGATCTGCTCGAACGCGTCAGACGTCACACTGAGGCGTGGCGCACGTTGTCATTCACCTTGCAGAAATCTGTTTTCACTTCCTGGGTCTATTTTCACGGCGGTGTCTGCTGTCAGATACGCTACGATGACGAAGTCCTAAGATCTCAGACCAATATGACGTTTTATCAAGCCCCCGCTGTGCATCGAGGAGTACCGGAGGAAACATGGGAACTCAGTTGGACATCCCCTCCAGATTACAGTATCATTGGTATCGCGTTTGATCCGGCCCAGGATCTTCTGGTTATTGTTGCAATAAACGAGTATGTCCACTTACTGCACATCCATTAGGCCGTTTGTTCAGATGTTTATCGTTCCCCCAGCGATGAAATAGCTTGTGCAACTATACTCTCTCTGAGATCGGGACTACCCCATGATGACTTTGGGCAAGGCGAAGCAATGAATTTAGGGCCACTTGATCGATACATCAATATAGAGGTGGTTGATAATGTGCTGACTTTCACTGACGACCGTTCAGAAACGACGACGTTCGACATACGCACTCGCAAAGTTACTCCGCTCCCTGTACGTGTTCGTCTTAATGTGTGTGTATTTATCTCACCAGAATCGTGCACAGACACTACTATTGAGTGACCCGTGGCCATCGAGTGATCCGTGGGCATCAATATCAACAATCCTTCTATCACCACGACATTTCTCAGGAGCGCGCAAAAACGGGGACGGCATGTTCCTCTCGGTCAGTCGCTCGATATCTGATGAGAGCTCCGATTACGTTGGATGTAGTCTTGCTCTTCCAAACTTCTTCGAGCCGACAGGTTTTCATATCGCAGAGATCACTCTACTCCCTTCCTTAAGCTCCGTTGCACTTGGAACTGGGGCCTTTGTTGATGACCCAGCAGAGAGGATCATTCATCTACGCTTTTATCCTGTTCGTGGGGACCGATGGGAAGGGGAGGAACCCAGATGCGTCGACATATACGTCCTCGAGAAAACTTTGCTACTCCACTTACCACCATCGGCGGAATCACCAAAAGAGCACACATTGTCTTGGGAGGAATGGCGCGGGGAGGATAACTGTATGATCGTCGAATCACCAGCGGATTTCTGCGAACGCGGCGTTTGCGACAACTCTGTGTGTGGTGCAAGAGCAGTACGATTGTCCCATGATACTCCGCAACGTCCTCGCGCACTGGAAGTGCTCGATTTCCACCCAATACGCGTCGCTTGTGCAGGCCAGGACGTTGAGGTAGTGAGGGAAACTGTTCTTCCAGGCCGCTATCTATACAACAACCAGCCCTTGGTCACACGTTTACCGTATACTGTAGCCAAGTATGTATTGCCAGATAATCTGCAACGCTATGGGCGTGCAGTTATCACAGAAAACGCGGTTATTTTTTATCCAGTGAGTACTACTTAATACATCTACTTTTCGAGTGACTCATAGGAGAAACAGCTGCAGGCTATCAACGTTCTCGATCCCAGCAGGGAAATCATGATGTTCTGTATATGACCAGGCTCATAAATCGGCTCCACGTAGTACTCGTACCTCATACTAGACAGTGGTATCATGACGTTTCTTCGGGTATTCAAGATGCCATGTACCTACTACAAACATGGACAACGGAATACCAGCTGTGTCAATACATACGTCTGTAGAGGACTCTGTAGGATTCATACATATTGAATGACCCACTTGAATTTTGGGTGAACTGTAACTCACATGCATACGCCGGTATGGCAAGGTACTAGAGTCTAGTATACGCATGTAAGTATGTAGATGTACTAGTACTATGTCATCTTCTCTCAGGCGCTTAAGGCCTGCTACTGCGTATACTACTCTAGTACTAGTCATCGGCTCCAGGCACGTTGACCACCGTCGTCACGCTCGAACATGAAATGTACACCCCTTGCTTGCCTAGACCGACATCGATAGACACAAAGAAGTTACAATGCAATACCGTCACAGTTCCTTCATCGCATCTATGACCGCAGCAGTCCCCACGGCCGGCCACTTATCGCAATTAAACCAAGATAAGCGTGTGCACAACGTAGCGTACCTGGCGAGAGTCCATATGGCAGCCTTCCCACTGCCGGACGCGGCGCAAAGAACGTCGAACTCAAGTCGAAACTTGACCAGCAACCGCCATGTTCTCCCTCAAGTGCGGGTTATTGGGCCTATTATGTGCGACTGTCGTCGACGCCAGCTTCAACGTGCAACAGCCATTCGCCAGCTATGACGAAGGACTGTTCGCGCCCTTTGAGGATCTGCATGCGTTGTCGAAGACGGAGTTCACGACGTTGGGGCGGCACCCTCTGTTTCCCAACTATGGCGTGCGCATCAAGGAGTCGGAGTTTTGTGACGGGACAGTCAAGTGCGTGATTTGGGCTACTACTTATAGTGTCTCTGTGAATTTGACGAAGGGACGAATTTGTATTCTAGGTCGTACACTGGTTATATCGACGTCGAAGCCCGTCACTTGTTCTTCTACTTCTTCGAGAGTAGGAGCGACCCGGACAAGGACGATGTCATCTTCTGGACTAATGGAGGTCCGGGATGCTCGTCCTCCCTTGGATTGTTTATGGAGCTTGGTATGTACTACCTCTATCCGTCGATACGATCCTTCAAATACCGAGACTGGAGCTGTACAGGCCCGTGTCGTGTGACGAACCCAGACAACTCTACGTTTAACCCTTACTCATGGAACGAAAAGGCCAATGTCTTCTTCATCGACCAGCCTATCGGTGTTGGGTTCTCCTACGCCGATTATGGAGAGTATGTGGTAAGCATCTTGGATCAGTACCCGTTTACAAGTTCAATATAATGACACGGTGGCATATTGTCTACAGGGAACGACTGAAGACGGCGCGAAGGACGTTGCAGCATTTGTTGCTATATTCTTTGAGCACTTTAGCAAGTTCAAGGGACGTGCGTTCCATATGGCTGGTGAATCCTACGGTGTAAGTTCGTGTGCACAGATTTCTTAGCATACATGCCCTGACATGGAGCGGTATGTTATCTAGGGACGCTACATACCCGCGTATGCCTCGTACGTGTACGACCAAAACGCAAAGCTGATAGCGGCGGGTGCTACGCCAGTCAACTTGACTTCTATCATGATCGGTACGCGACACATAGACTCTCGCGGTCCAAACCTTACTACGTTACTCATGAACTGCAACACGCATAGGCAACGGCTGCTCGGACGAAACTACTATGATTCCTTCGTACTACGATATGCAATGCAAGTCTGAGACTGTCGCCCCTGTCATGGATATTAGGTACGTGAGCCCCTGCGAGATCGTCCTGTTCGCAGCTCTGACAGCGACCCCTTGGATTTCGAAAACAGTTCGTGTGTCGCCAGCAAACGCGCGGTACGTTATCATTAACTCTGAACAGCCGCCTGTACCACTTACGTTGTGACTGGTATGCAGCTTCCGCGGTGCCAGAAATGGCTCAAGGAGTCGTGCCACGATACCACAGACAGTATCAACTGCAATGCCGCACTGACGTTCTGCTCAGCCAACGTCCAACAGCCTTTCTTCTCTACTGGTGAGCGCTCGTAGTACCAGCAACGCTATCGGCACGCCAGCTGACGGTGTCGTAGGCATGAACCCGTATGATATCAGCAAGCCATGGTAAGTTCAAGATTCATATTGCTACTCAGCGCAGCTCTGATCTTCACGGTTAAATACAACTTTCGTCCAGCGACGGCCCCATCTCTGAGACGCTTTGCTACCCCGTAACCAAGAAAATCGCGGCTTTTTTGGACAAGCCGCACGTTCGAAAGACCCTCGGAGTAGACGCTGACTACTTCTCGGGACGTAACTTCTCGGGATGCAGCAATGAAGTCGGGGCGCGCTTCAACGCAAACTTGGACGGTGTGTTCCCGTCTCCGTTCTATATCGCTGCTCTGCTCGAGCGCGGCATTCGTACCCTGATTTACGTCGGTGCGAACGATTGGATCTGCAACTGGGTAAGCTCTTCGTTTTATCCCTGAGGTTGAGTTGAAGTATGAGGACTGACGCATGTTCGTGTGATACCTGTAGATTGGAAACCAAAACATGCTCCTGAATCTTGACTGGACCGGCTCGGACGCGTTCAAGGCCTCGGAGCTCAGGGAGTGGAAGGTCGATGGCGAGGTTGCGGGACAGACGCGTAGTGCGGGCAAGTTGACCTTTGTGACCATCGATGGTGCCGGGCATATGGTAAGTTATCGTCACGGTATTGCTCATATGGGATGAGGTTTGACATTTTTCTCGTCTAGGTGCCGTTTGATAAGCCAAAGGAGTCGCTTGAGTTAGTCAAGAGGTGGTTGGCCGTTGAAGATATCTAGTGTTCATCGAGTGACCTTCCCGGCTCGCGTGTTTGCGACGAATAGCTTCCAATAATAGTGCCCGCTGTACAAAACGTGAATAAAAGACGTGTTTCTAGTCCCGTCAAGTAGTTATGCATTATGCCTCGAGTACTTTATTGCGTAATCCAGAACCGGACCGTTGTTGCCGCGTGGTCGACTTAGACTCGGACTGCGAATGAATTTCTGAATTATTGACGACATTGTCCACCACCACCACTATTGCGTTTCTTGCTGGCTGAATCGCTACTATCACGACAGATGGAGGACACAGCGACGGCTGGCACATTCTTACCAGGTCCATCAGCAATACCAACTTCGTCGCAAGGCCCAGCATCGACAAGTCCAGAGAGAGCACTCAAGGTCGGTTAATCAACTACATGCACGCGTACTTGGATACTCAGGCAGTGAGCAGCGTAAATTCGAGGATGCGTTGCATGTCTTAGATGATGCCACGAGACCTGCAAGTCCAACGGAGTCGACACAACCGCCGTCCAAACGATTACGACCGTCGGGCCCGTCGCGCTCATTATACGCGACTTTAGCAAAGTATGGGATCAAGAAGGAGGCGAAAACGTATGTTACTCCTCCTATAGCGCATATAGCTCAACTCACAAGATAATGAAAGCCCTGTACAAGAGAATCGTCTGCAGAGTCTCTCAAAGAACGCGCCCCATCTCGTCGCCCTCCTCACTCGCACGGCCACACGCGCACGTAGAGCGAATCCATTCAAGTCGTCGCTACCGCCTACAACTCCCCTCAAGTCCGGTAATGTTGCCTCGGAATACAGACCTTCCTCGACAAGCTCGCTCCTTCAACGGCTCGCCACGTACAAGCTCACAACTTATGCCAATAAACCGCCTGCCATTGACGCTGTGGCTGCAGCCAAATGCGGATGGGTGAATGACGGGAAGGATAGGCTTGTATGCGGGATCTGTAATATATCGTGGGTTGTAGCGAGTACTTCAGGTCTGAACAGAGATGCTGGTATGTCTCTTCGTTGCTCGTGCCAAATGGCTCGCGTACTCAACGTGTTCATGTGCCGTGTAGCGAACGCGCTAGTGGAGAAGCAGAGGGTACAACTTGTGGACATGCACAAAGATGGATGTCCCTGGAAGACTGGACAATGCGATGGTAACTATAACAGGCTGCACTACGTATCCAATAGCTTGGGCTGACCTATGCAAATAGCGTCAATATATCGTGTACCTCTACAAACCCCGCTGGCAACCGCCAGGGAGCTCAAGACCAATGCTATCAAGCTAAACTCGGCAATGAAAGACGTGCAGATCAAGCACCCTTTGGTAAGCAACGTATACATGGTTGTAATGTATAGATTTTACTGATCCGTCAATCGTCCAGACCGCCGCACAGACTCAAGCCCTAGAGAACATCATCAAATCCGTCAAGCTCCTCGACACAAGCTCATTTCCCTCTTCCCCTCCAGAAGACGAGATATCCCCAGCCGAGTCCATCTCCATGGCAGGTCCCTCCCCCTTTTCCTCCTCCGCCCCGCTTCTCCTCGGTGAACCCTCCAGCACAGCTATCATAACAGCACTCTTCGGGTGGTCCATAGTACCCCCACCACCACCCCAGCAAACCCGACCCACCTCGGCTTCCCGAGCGAGCTCTCTCGCGCCGTCGTCCCCGCAGCTCTCTGCTACACCAAGGCGCATATCACGCAATTCCACGCCTACACCTATGCCCGTTTCTGCACCTGTACAGTCGGGGATGCATATCAGTAGGATGTCGTCGTTGAGTCGACAGGTGAGCAGTACGAGCGTCATACCGCCCTCGGCTACGAATAGCACGTTGCTTCATTGTGTGTTGTGTCAGAGGAGGGTGGGGCTGTGGGCTTTCTTGCCGCTTGCTCCGCCAGCATCATCAGCATCAGCAAACGGAGAGGGTGGCAGTGAGAAGGAAGTACAAAGAAGACAGTTTGACGTGTTGAAAGAACATCGTTCGTATTGCCCATACGTCGTCCGGTCGACGAACGTTCCATCCCTCCCAATCCCTCCACAACAACTTTCCTCGTCGTCAACCTCACTGCTTGGGACACCGGGCGAGCTGGAAGGATGGCGGGCGGTTTTATCTGTTGTGTTAAGGTACGGGGCGACGCAAAGGCAGCGGCTGGGACTTAGTTATAATGGGAGGGGCTCGGTTGATTCTGTGAGGGGTAATGGTGGAGAGGGCGCCAGTGCGGGAGGTGAAGGTGAAGGGGAGAGGGAGGTGGATGCTGTGGCTGCTATGGTGGAGGGTGTTAAAACGCGTGGGGTAAGTCTTGCCGTTCTCTTTTTTCTCTTGTCTCTTCTTCTAAAGACCGTATGCTGATGTTGTGTTGTTTTTTCGTAGGGAAGAGATCTGTTGAAGTATGTCAAGGGGCTCTTGGGATAATATTCACGATAGCAACAAGTACAACCACCATATAATAATCAGTTCACATACACATATTACCTTGGTCGCTCGTGTGGGCAGTCGGGGGCTTTGTGGCGTTAGGCGCGTGATTCAATACTTGTTGCACTCGAAACATTCAGTGCAGACTACAGGTAGCAGTCCCTCGGAAGGCCGATCGTCTAGGTATGTCTCATGTGTTTTGTTTCACGGATGTACATGGCTACATACGAGGTGACCATCAGAAGATTTTAAACTCCTGGAATCAATGCTTGACATTCTTGCTAATTCTTCAAGCTGGCTCTCAGCGAATCGATAAGGCTGTTGTGTACGATTTGTAGTACAGTACGTGTTCGTAGGTTTTATATATCATCGTGATCCCAGCTGGAGCGTAAAGTTGCTTGTTCTGGATAAAAAGCTGATCGTCTCTGCCCTTCTTGTCCTTCTCCATATCCATCTCGAGTCTAGATAATACAATTCGTCTTTGAGGCTATTCTGGAAGACTCAGGCTCGGTGGATTTGACGCAAGACGATCGATGAACTATGGTCGAAAGTTGAGTACCGAGTATGTACAGTACTTTGGGAGATGGCTGGGTCGCTAGGTTGCTCCTAACTTTCGCCGTATATGATGGAGGTGATAGGGGCTTTGTCCGTTCGAATAGGGTTACGAGTCATACATCCATACACACTGACAGGCCCAGATGGAACTTTTATTGTAATGAGACTTTGATTCGTCCATCACGCATCGCACATGAGCATACTACACTTGATTTGTTTTCAAACCATAAAAAATTGGACCTTAGAATCGCGCCGAATATACGAATCCGAAGTTCAAGGAAGCCCGCGGGGGGTCCGGCGAACTGCCCGATAAATGTCATTGCCAGGCGATTCATCGCACAAAGGTACGAAGACCGAGAATGAGCCGGACCGTTCGAATACTGTCGACGATCGTGAGCTCTTGGAAATTACGATTGGACGAGGACGACCGTGCGTCGCGAGCGGTCGTCTGCCCAGCCCAGTGTGGAAGATTGGTGCATCTAAGCTTCACAGGTATACGACCGTGCGTGGATCGCCGACAGGAAGACGAGAAATCGATGTCTCCTTCCGAATGAGGAAATCTTGGGTACCTGGTATCGGCGAAGAAAGAGCGAAGGACAGCGAAGGCGTTGTGGAGCACGCAAATGAGGGAAACGAAGGATGACGTCGGCGCAATTATGATGGGCATCACGTGGTGTTAAATGCCGATAATTTCCTTTTTTGGTAGCAGCAGCTTGTCGATAGCGAGGTTTGGCCTGGCTCGTCGGGACTGACTCCAATTTTCGCGCTGCCTGACGAAACACGTAAAGATCACAACTCAGATATCTACTTAAACCCAGCCCGCCATCGTTGTTCTGCGATTCCTACTCTTCCTCCTTCACCACCACTACCACCCCCACTATCTTCCCCTCTCCCCGCCGAGGGAGCTTGCTCACATGGATAGCTTCTCAGAACCACGAAAGCACTTCGCCGTCGCACTCGACGATGTGCGCTCACAAGTACGCAAACTCGAGGAGGACCACCGCGCAAAGGGTATTCCCCTTTCAGGACGAATTATTCATGTCTCCCATTACCTCCCCCTCTCCCTCACTCTTGCACCTAAGGCCGCAGACGGCGCAAACAGCGCAACAAACGGCGGCCAGCCAGGTATTCCCAGTCCCCCGCAAACCCCTCCCGTCAAGGCGTCCGACGTCCCTCCTTCGCCCACGACAGAGAACACTCCATCGTCATCTTCTGCGGCACCAGAGAAATCGAGATGGCAAATCTCCACACGTTACGGCCACTCTGCGATGGTCAGCGGGATCGTCTCCCTCACTGCGACCCACGAGCAGGTGTATGTGGGCTGGACAGGTGATGTCCAGGCCCCATCGTCTCAGTCGGAAAGCGGATACTCGAAAGTCGCTTCTGGCTCGATAACGCAAGAGGACAAAGCGGATCTCGAGAGCACGCTCTCAAGCGGAAAGTCGTTGCTCAGCGATGAGTTCCCAGAGGGAAAACCGTTGACTTATGCTCCGGTGTGGCTCGACGATAAGCAGGCGCACGGACACTACGATGGATATTGCAAGCAAAGTGAGTGATCGTCGCATTTCTTTGTATAGATTCTTTCCACTTTTCCATCATACGGACACCCGTTCGGCTCGTTTCTCCGGTTATCTGCATGAGAATTGTAGCTTTCTTGCACGAGCGGTCAATGGTTACCGCCGTTTTTCTCGCTGTATGCCGTCATCGTGGTGCTTCTTTTCACGAGCGATATCGACTGCCTTATCGGGCAAATAATACACTTGACTTCCACACTTCTGTTGCAAGTTTGCGGCACGTGTGTACCCCTGGCGCTGGGGAATAGCTCTGATAGTACAATTGCCGCTGATTTTGGCACATCTTCCGCTCGAGCGATATACTGACCAGATTCGCTTTTCTTTAGTTCTGTGGCCCTTGTTCCACTATTTGCTGTGGCAAGACGTCGCGACTGAGTACGCCTCAGCCGATGCTCACTGGGCTCCATATTCCGCCGTGAATGAGGCATTCGCCAAGCGTGTGCAGGAAGTTTACAGACCAGGTCCGTGAGATTCGATAACAGCGCATGTAACGGACCATCTAACAGCCTTTACACAGGTGATCTCATCTGGATACACGACTACCATTTGCTCCTGGTCCCGGCATTGCTCAGACAGGCATTGCCAGATGCAGCTGTCGGACTCTTCGTCCATACGCCGTTCCCTAGCTCCGAAGTATTCCGGTACGAATCATCCGCACCGACTCCTTTTTGCTCTCATGCTAATGACCCATTTCGGGCCGGATCTGTAGGTGCTTGCCAAGACGCAAGGAGATCCTGGACGGAATGCTCGGCGCGAACTTGATCTGTTTCCAGACGTACTCTTACTCTAGACATTTCACGTCTTCGTGCGTGAGAGTTTGTGGATACGAGATCACAGCGCGGGGCGGTATCGATGTTGCCGGCCATGTGTCGAATATTGCGTACTGCCCTGTGGGTGTCGACGCTGGACGTGTTGCGAAGGATATGTGGGTTATTTTCTTTCCTTCCCGCCAAATTAAGAGCGATATTGACTGGTGACATTGTACAGCCTGCGCCCGGGTATCCAACCCAAACTTGAGGCTCTTCGTGCTTTGTACGAGGGCAAGAAGATTATCGTTGGACGTGACAAGCTCGACGCTGTCAAGGGTGTTGTTCAGAAGGTATTGGATGCATATTTATCGCGTCTCTACTTCATACTCACGACTTCCTCGATAGCTGCGCGCGTTCGAAAAGCTGCTTCAAGATTACCCTCAATGGCAGGGCAACGTTGTTTTGATTCAGGTCACATCGCCTGCTCTATCCGACTCTCCCAAGCTCGAGAGACAAGTGTCCGAGATTGTCGCCCACATCAACGGAGAGTACGGCTCGCTGGACTTTATCCCTGTTCACCACTAGTGAGTTGTTTCGTCAAATCGAGCCAAACAAACATCTCTCTAACCGTCGTATCAGCCACCAAACAATCAAGAAGGATGAGTTCTATGCACTGCTCAGTGTTGCAGACCTTGGCGTCATCACCCCTCTGCGTGATGGTATGAACACGACTTCTATGGAGTTTGTCCTCGCGCAGGAAAGGACCCGCAAGAGCCCATTGATCCTGTCCGAATTCATGGGTATCTCAAGCACCATGTCTGAAGCTCTTCAGATCAACCCGTGGAATCTTGGTGTACGTATATGCCTCTCGATCAACTGTCACGAGAACACTTGCTGACCGCTTCTGCAGGAGGTTGCAGCTGCCATGCACCGCGGCCTTACCATGTCCGACGAGGAGAAACTCGAGCGTCACTCGAAGCTGTATAAAGTTGTTTCGACACATACCTCTCACACATGGGCGGCAATGCTTGCCAAGATGCTCCTCGAACAACTCGGCCGCCAGAACCTTGCCCGTCAGACACCCTTCATCCCCAAGGGCCAACTCGAGAAGCACTACCTCTCCGCCAAGAAACGGCTGTTCCTGTTCGACTACGATGGCACGCTCGCGCCCATCGTCAGGTTGCCGCATATGGCTGTGCCTACCGAGAACACGCTGAAGGCTCTCGAGGAGCTCTCGGCGGACCCGAAGAACGTTGTGTACATCATCTCTGGACGAGACCAGGCGTTCTTGGAAGAGCACCTTGGGCACATCAAGGGTTTGGGTATGTCGGCGGAGCATGGTGGATTCATCCGCGAGCCTGGCTCGAGTACTTGGGCGAACTTTACGGAGAGCTTGGACATGGACTGGATGGGTGAAGTGTTGGAGATCTTCAAGTATTACACTGAGGTACGTCCTTTTGGTTTATGTTGATGGTTTTATACTGGAACCTAACCTGTGTGACTTCGTAGAGGACGACTGGAAGTCAAATCGAGACTAAGAAGAGCTCGATTACGTGGCATTACAGGTCAAGTGATCCTGAATGGGGGTAAGTTGCATTTTTCGTAAATGCCATGCGTTGTACTGATTGATGCATGTCACTCGTGAATAGTCTCTTCCAGTGCCGTCAGTGCCAGGATCTCCTGGAGAACAACCTTGCCCGCAAACGTCCGATTGAAGGTAAGACCAGCCGTTCAATCTACCACCGATACATCAATTGACTAAAATATGCACAGTTCTCGTCGGCAAGAAGAACCTTGAAGTTCGCCCTATCGCTGTCAACAAGGGTGAAATTGTCAAGCGTATTCTCTACTTCAACCCGGACGCCGAGTTCGTCTTCTGCGCTGGTGACGACAAGGTACACCATATTTCTTCTGTTTTAAACATAAGAATCATGCTAACCGTCGTAACGTAGACCGACGAGGACATGTTCCGCGCCCTCTTGCTCTTCAACAACGACACCAAGAAGGTCGTGATGGAACCGCCGTTGTCCGTCACCCTCCTTGCATCGGACGAGAAGTACGAGCCCGTCGAGCTCGCTATCGAGCGTGAGGCTGTGTTCACAACCGCCGTTGGTCACAGCAGCAAACGGACGCTCGCTGTGTGGCACGTCACAACTCCGGAGGAGGTCGTTGATCACATGCTGCATCTTATCGAGCGGACGTCGGCGGAGAAGAGCAGTCTATGACTGCAAGGTCCGGAGGCTAGTGATACTCCTCAGAGAGCCCCTGTTCCTGAGGCCGTTAGCGAACCGCCTGCGGTTAGCGACTCTGTTCCTGCGGCTAGTGATGCTCCCGGCGAGAGCAGTCAGCAGACTCTCCCTCCTACTTCCCCTACGCCTGAGACAGGTAAAGCTCCAGAGAAGAAGCGAAGCGTGATACGAAGAGTTATAATGTATTTTTCTAACGGACCGGGATATTTACGACGACGACCACGGCGATGATTTCGTACTACTTACTATTGTAGCAAGCTTGAGGATTTTTGGTAGACATAAAAGTGTACGTGTACAATATATACGAATCTGAAGTTCTTGTATGCATACTCTCTGACATTCGAATGTAACGGTTAAGGGAACCACCAGTATTCGTGAACCGACGTCGTGTTCGAATAAAGTTCACGCTTGCGACAGTGTCGCTGCCCACTTAAGTACTCTAACCACGATGTATGAGTGCTCAATGCTGCCCTGGCAGTGCGAGCCATAATATTATCCCGACAGTGAATATGAACAGAAGAGACTTGACATAGACCACAAGGCCCTCAGATTCAGACTCGACGAGCCGTTGAGACCTAGTATGCATTGAAAATTAAGCGGTATGAGCATGACTTTCATTACCATTTCGTCGACTAGTACTCACCTGAGTACTCGAATGTCGAGATACGCACGTACTAGTAGCTGTCGGTCAGCCACAAGTACACCCACAAGGGGTAGGCTCGCATGTGCAAACGCAGTCTGGGAGTGGCTCAGCGCCGCCCAGCAGCTTGTTAAGTGCGATTACCCCTAGCCGTACGGTAAGACTTTTGAGCTCTGTAATAGGTGAAGCGAATACTGACTTGATTCCCGCAAGGGGTCCGACGTCGTAGCTGCAGCCGCGTGGACCAAGGATGTCAATAATGCGACGAAGACGAGACGGCCAAGGGCGATTTGCATTGTGGTAAGTGTTGGCTGGTAGCTTGTGGGTATGAGAGTTGCGGGAAAGCTTGAGAAGAGTGATATTATACCTCCCCTTTATAACTTTGACATCGTCCAAAGGCTCTCTGACCGCATCCAAACTGGAAAGCCTGTAGCGCATCATGTAGGCGGGTGATAAGATAAGCCTGAGAGCTCGGTCATGCATTTCATCCCCATTGAATTGATTTTGGCAGGCATGATTAGGCCAAGGCTTTCACGTCAAGTAGATAAGTGTATTGATAGTTAGACATTGTTTGCACTGACATTGTATGTGCGGTGGTGGTCCTGCAAGAGTGACAGCACGAGATCACCACGGCGACAGTTGGTGAAGAATAGGTTGGGCGCAGGCTACAAGGATCGTCGGGAATTACAAGCTGGAGACAATCCAATACACATGTACCGTTACGTTGTATCCTGTTACTGTGCCTTGGAATGGCAGATTGATCCATGCGTGTTATGTCAACGGAGTCTTTGAGTCTTTATCTACATCGTAGTGTCACCTTGAGTCATTTTGGTCGCGTCGCAGGAAATATGCACTCACCGGAGGTTCTGTGTGATGTTTGAAACCGGAAGCCTCACTCTTCTCGGTATTCAGACACGAAGGCAAACATGGGATTGCACTCCTTCGAGCGGTGCAACTAGCAATCCAGTCTATATGCACCGTTATGCTGATAGCTCGGATGATTCGGTGAACACTTGGGCAGTGTTGTGGAGGTGCTGCAGGATTATCAGGCGACCTGACCTGCCACACCAGGTGTCATTCCACTACAGAGGGCGACGAACAGTCAATAAAGCTCTGAGATAACAAAGGCTTGGCCTATACATACTTGACAGGGTACACTCGTGGAGGGTGTTGGAGTCGGTGGCTGGCTCTTATCACATCGACCCACCTGAACGGCAAAATGTACCCGTTCAACCAAAAGTTGGATACGACAGTAGAGCTATAGACACCATGAGACAGGTATAAAAGGCGAGGACGTGACTTACAGCTCCTCCAGCATCTGCCAAAGCCCACACTCAGAATCAACCAGTCGATATCCATCGCCATGCAATTCACTATCCACCTCACTTTCCTCGCAATGTTGGCCTTGGTCAATGGCGCGATCTTGGAGAGTAGGGAACCAGGTCAGTCTCGCTTTCTCCGTCAGAGAGCGAAGTCTCACTTGGTACAACCAGTCACAAACGCGCTCGGCCAATTGGCAAGGGACGTTCAGCAAGTTGCCCCGCCCTGCACATGCACATGCGACCCCCGCCCGTGTGGGTGCGTCTGCAGCTAAACGTTCAACGACATCGAATGCAATATGGTAAATTCTAGTGTTCGGAAGATATTGGAAGTCATTCTAATAGGCTCACATCTTGTGTAGATACCTGGTCCAAGATCCTTCAAGCGGAGTTGTTCAAGGCGACTGCTGTGGGCAGCGGGAGAATCGATGGTTGCATAACAATTTGGGTTGCACTCTTGTAGCCGTTACTTGACGATACATACATCTTATCTGCGACGCTCCAATGAGACAGACTCAGAATACGTTAGGGGTAACTTACCAATTAGAGCAACAGCTGCTGCATCACAGTTCTGAGTCTGAGAGTGACTGTCAGTGGTTGGACGAGCGTGAGGTCATAAGTTGCCGTAAACGGCGATAAAGCAGGATCATGATATAACGTTTGTGCTTATGTAATCGAGTGTCCAAGTGCGTATCCCGCTCGAATCAGGGATCATGAACTGGATTAGAATCGATCATGGCTAGTAATCGAGTATATACTCAAATACTCAAGTACTCAAGTACTCCAGGTTCAATGAGCTCAAATGGTGGTCAATCCCGGACGATCGTCATCATTGAACTGATCTCATGCACTGTAAGTCCCATAATGATGGATGACTAGCGACATGATACTTACCCAAGATACATGGGGATGTTGTAGAAAGGGAGTAGCAGCACTCGAACGTTGAAAGTAATCAGTTGGAGTGCAAAAGCATGAGTTTTGGACGTGCTACGATACAAAAGCATTACACATGCGAGGATATCTAGATGATACATAGAGGGTATGCTTAGTCGAAAAGACCGAAGCCCTAAAAGATTCATCAAGGTCAGCAGCAGAATATATCTATAAGCAGTATTGATACTGACCATGTCGTCATCCTCCTCCTCTTCCTCCTCCTTCTTCTCCTCAGCAGCGGGAGCGGCCTCGGCGGCAGCAGCCTCAGCGGCGGGAGCAGCGGCGACGGCGAATGCCTCGGGGTTGGCAAGGTACTCCTTGACCTATGTAGACATAGAAGTTAGCATAATGATACAAAAGCGCACAATGTATAATCCTCAGTTAAAGAAAGAAGTCGGCATGCGTCGATGAGACACTCAGCATTTTCAGTGTTTTAAATGTGTGCATCGTAGGAAAGAGGACAACGCAAAGGAAACTTACCTTCTCGGCACCCTCGAAGGTGTACTCGGTGGCGATAGAGACGGCCAGCAAGTTCTTGTAGGCGTTGACGAGCGAGTGGGTGACCGACACCAGGGTGGGGTAGTTGATGGCCAAGGAGATGGCAGCAATGGTGGTGATACCGCTGGTGAAGCGGTCAAGGAGCTCCTTCTCCGAGACGTCAAGGACGGCGGGGGAGAAGACGTTACCGTTGTCGAAGATCTGGACAACGCTCATACCGTAGGTGAACGGAGAGATGTTGAGCAAGTTCAACAGCGTAGCCTCGGAAGCTCCGACACGGGTGCCAGCGTGGACGACCTTGACGTCGGACACGATTTCAATGGTACCACGAGCGATCTTGGTGGGAATACCGAGAGCCTGGAAGAAAGAGGTCTTGCCGGGTTCCATTCCGGTGTTACCGGCGGGGATGGTGACGTCCAAGGGAGCGAGGGCACCAGCACGGGCGGGAGCAGCGACCTTGTTGGCAGTGATCAAGTCACGGATCTCCTTGAGGTCGGAGGAGGTGAAGACGAAACCGATGTTGCCGCGGACGTGAGGAAGGAGCTTCTCGAATTGGGGGTACTCATTGAGGATGGTACGGAGGGCACGGCGGACCATGGTGTTCTTGCCCATGACGACGACAGCCTTGCCACGGAGGGCGACACGGATCTGATGCATCTGGTTTGAACCGACATTGTCGACGTTAACGACGAAGATTGAGGCTAGTATGACGCGTTAGACTTGTGCTGGCATACGAGTTATAACTTCTACGTACGATGCTTGGCGACAAGCTCCTTCAGCTTCTGGAAGTAGAGTTCCTTCTGCGCACGAGTGGCACCCATTGTTGATGTTTTGACTGTGCAGACGACGTTCGTAAGAGCACGACGGGCAGATAACTGGATAGACTTACAAGTGTGTTGACTGGTGAAGTGAAGTGATGCAGTGCCTCCCTATTGACCTCTGGAACCATATTTCGTCAGAGTCGTGTCGAGCGACGAGTAGACGTTACTCACCGACCTGTCGTGCCAATGGATTTTTCAAGGCAACTGTGTCAGGAACGTTAGCGTTGAGCTGGGACCTCCGCTCACTGTTGCGCGTCGGGTGTGAAATCTGTGGCGTGCAGTACCAAAATTAAGGTTCAAAGAGCGAGCGCCCAGCGGCTGATGTCGGTCATCACCTGGATCGTTGTGATCCGGACTCCCTCCGTCCCGAATCCAGCCCGTAGCAGGCGCCAATGAGCGAACGACCTTTCCCTCGTGCTCTGGAATAGTCTCGTACGCGAGACGCGCCCTTTGTGAGAAGTCCCCCGTGGGAATACTGAGTTTCAATTTTCCACAGAGCCGGAACGGCACAAGCGCAAGCTCTCTTGTTACAGGTCTCATTTCTCGTTTGTCTGCGCTATGTTTGTGAGGTATTTCGGCAACGGATGTGGTTAAAAATGATTAGAATACTCCCTGTGGCCCGTGGCATGTGAACTGACTCCAATATGAAAGTGCGGTAGCCTGCTGAGGCTCACTGACCACAGTAACTGCTAGGGAAGCTGCGTATCAGACCTTTGAGGCCCATGAGACCTACATAGTACCTAGAAACAATTGATAGTAGCTAAAAGACACATAACTAAGCGAATACACTACTGAAAGGTCGCTAACCTGGAGGGCCTCACTCTCGAACGAGCCACTGCCGTCGGCATTTTGAACTCCGACGTTCCCACGGGGGACTTCTCACAAACGCCCCGACTCCCGTCCCAGCCTCTAATATGAGGTACGAGTATAGAGGCTGGTTAACGAGCCTACTCTGGAACAAAGTTGGCTGAAGCTCGACTTTTGGCCTGCCGCTGTGCCTCTAACGTCAAGAATTTGGCGAACAACGCTGCGGACGGTGTGGTCAACCCGGACAACAACGTGAAGAAGTCTCTCGGCGCGCGTCGGGTACGCCGCAGGCTGTCGCACGCGTACAGCGCACGACACGCGCATTCTGCCCTCTAGACGTTCATGCAATGGAATGTTGCGATGGTGTCTGTCGACCGTCCGAACCAAGGGCGGGCGCAGATATGCCTTGTCCAACGTCGCACGGTGCGTGCAATTGTAGATAACCTTTGTTGGCGTACTTATATTGGACGGCTACAGCTCCGCATCCACTGTGCAACTTGCCTTTCAGCTAAACGGTAGCACTGGCGAACGTTCAGCAGCCGCTTTACAGGACGCCTTACCATCACTCACGAGCTATGCTGGCCATCCTAGCCTCTCATTAGCCATAACTCTGCCAGAAGAGCCTACTCCGATGGCCACCGTGGAAGAAGGTTCACCGACCCTCCTTACTACTTCTACCGCTTCGGGAGGATGGGGCTCTCATCGGCTTGAAACCGTACAATCTTGCTGCTCCAAGCAACCATTGGTCGCCGGACCGCTCACCCCGAACCCGCCAGGTCACCACTCTCGGGCAGACTCTCCTGCAGCTTTAACGAAGCTCAAGCAACTTCTCTCAGCAATGACATCTGATGCCGCCCACACAACGCTACCTATACCCACACCTAATGCCTTGCTCTCTCTATACCGAACAACAAAAGCTAATTCTCAACTACGCAACCTCACTCCCGCGGAACTGAGCTCGTTGATTGCTCTTTTTGGCAGCTTGTCACTTTCAAGTCCCGGGCATCCGTACAACTCTGTCTATGCACATCCTTGGACCACGCGCATCCACAACAAACGGCCCTGTTCGACGTTCTGGCCACTACTTATAGAGCTAGAAGCGGATAAACGTGACCTGGAACAGACCCTCTGTGACTCGGACCACTTCTGGCTTATGCACGCTCATCTAGCACAAGACGTGGTAAAGAGAGATACCGACTTGGTTGGTGCGTGTTTTCTCTCGCTCTCTATATCCTGTTTGTTAATCTTTCTTGTCAGAGCAAGAATCACTCGCGTTCCGCTCTGCAACCAATCACTATCGCGCGATTTGTCAGACCTCACCACACCCAGAGATACATGCGCCCTTTCTTCAAATGCTATTGAGGCAACCTAGCGGATACGTCGAGGCTGTCAACGTAATCTCGGAGTTGATAGAAAGGTTTCCATCTATACATCCCTCGGTCCTTGACTGTCTATGGCATGTTGTACTAGAAGGAGCAGCATCTCTCCCGACTACCTCCCGATCTCAGCTACTCCGGGTGTTCCACTCAAGGCTGGCCTCCAATTCCGAGCACATCCCTGCACATCCTACGGTACTGGAGGAGGCTCACGCGAAGGTCCCAACTGACGTCACTCCACTGTACACAACCGAAGAGGTGGTCAGGGCTCTGGTAGACGTACTGTGTGGCGCAGCTACTAGACTTGACAGCCGACTGCGAGCTTGTGTAACTCATCTCCTCGCAACTTCCTTCCGAGTAGACCTGGATGACACGCACTCTATCGACGTCGCTTGGAGCAATCTCGTACTCCTAGCATTAGCCAACCGACCCTCGACGAGCACCACACACAACTCTCTACATTTCTATCCATCCGAATGGCAAGTTATATGCGTACTCGCGCAGCTCGAACGCCTATTGCATGGGCATGATGGCCGTCAGTACGCTAGTGCACCCTCCTCACTCAATACAGACGCGGTACAGAAGATCGTTGGGTCTTTGTGGACTCAGTGGCTTAACGTTAAAGGTTCAGAGTCTCCGGCACCTTCCGACCTTGAGTGGGCGGTCCTCGGTTCGTTCTTGTACGTCGCTGGACGTACCCAGGACCAACGCATTCTGGCTCTCTGTTACGATTATCTCGATGGCAGGTTCACTTCTGCGTCCCGCGCGGGGGAACAGCTTGAGGCAATTCCTCATCAACTACTCGCGGAGTATGCCTCGGCGGCGTTGTCGTGCGGAAGTTCGCCTATGGACGTATGTCATTGGATGACCCGGACGACTGAGGATCCCAGCTCGGTGGTGCACTACGTATTGACTCGTATCGCTCCTAAACATCCTCTACTGGCTCACGAACTCCGCATTACGTCGAGGGACGCAGGCATCTCCGTATACGAGAAAGACGTCGTAGAGATAGGACAACAGTTGGCCAACCACGGATACCTTGACTATGCGGTAGAATACGTTCGAGATTCTTCGCTGGCATTGTCGGCACGCACGGAGATCCTGGAGGTGGTGATACAGGCATTCACAGAGTCTCCTCGAGACCCTCGCCATGCGAACCACTGGGATGCGCTCAGCGACGCTGTCTTGGAGATCCTACCTCTGGACTCTGCCGGTTCCACTCGTGGTATAGTTACGACGTTGTTGTTTGCGCTGTTAGATCAGGGCAAAGTATCCCATGCGATTCCAATCGTTATGGCCGCTATCGAGCTCCCATACGACTATCTTTCGCCTGCCGACCTCCAGAAGATCGTCATTCTGCTCGTTCGGCACCGTCAGTTTGAATTGGCTGATTCACTCTGCAAGCGGCTCGCGAGAAATGGGCATGTCGACTCTGCTTGGTACGAAAAGGTCGTGGAAGAAATGGCTCGTGGTGGTGCTCATCGCGTTGCGAGTCGAGTCGCTGAGCGTCTACCTCCGTCGTCCTCTCCATCCCAGAAGATGCTTCGCGCTGCGAAGTATCGGGTAGAAGACCCTGTAACGACGTCAACACTCAAAGTGCAGTCTATCCTCTCCCGCTCAGATCACGATGACGCCAGCGCTCTGCTCGGCGTACAGATTCTTGTATCGGCGAAGCGTATGAAGGCAGCTCGAGAGTTCTTCGAACGCGAGCAACACCACTTGACACCAGCTGGTCGGACGGCAGTCGGTAACACACTGATTCATGGATACTTCATGCGAACGCCTCACAGCATACAAGTCGCCCTTCGTGTCCTCAAGGATCTCTCGGCTAATCACCAGTTCGTACCGGACCGCGTGACGATGAACATCCTAGTCAAAGGACTACTCCAGTGGACGGAGAAGCTGGACAAGCAGGGTGTGCGAACTCTGTTTGATCGGCTCATCTTGTCTGGCTATCCTACCGGCAAGTTATATCGTCGTGGAGACGCTCCTCCGTTCAACTCTACCGCAGCAGAGGCGGGAGAGCAGGGGCAAGAGGCCGCAATGCCGTTACCGAAGGTGACGACACCGATATCGTTTAGGAAGCATGTGAGGCCGTTGTATAAGATGTTCATCAAGGGGATGTATGTCAGGGGCGATGTGCATGGGGCTAGGAAGGTTGTGGGGATTTTGAAGGCTGCGCAGGAGGATTGGGAGGAGAGGAAAAGGAAGAGAGAACGAGAGCAGAAAGTGTAATTTGGGAGTTGCTTCATGTAGGCGTTGTGTGCTGGTATATTTAGATGAAATAGAGACTATAAAGACTCGTACCAGAGCTACATTTCTCATCTCTTCTTCGAGAATCACTGGGAAGGCCGTGAAGGTAGAAGGGCGAACCCTAACCTCAGACCGAGATGAAATGCGATTACATTGACATGCGTCTGATCCTTCCTTCCACCCATGAGCGCAGCCCCTACTCCGTTACATCTTCTTCGTACTCACCTTGCAGCTGTGAATTGTCTAGCCTTTTCTTCTGACAACGAACGACTGTACTCGGCTGATGCAAATGGCCAAGTCGTGGTGAGCTCAACGCGATCTTTGCGTCCGCTTGCCCAGTGGAAAGCGCATACCAACAGCATACTTGGTGTGCAAGAATGGGAGGGGCAGGTCATCACGTACGTATCCTCGAAAGCTACTGAATATCTGAAATTTACTCAACAATGAAAAAGGCATGGACGAGACAATAAACTGCATGTGTGGAGATTGTCTACCCCGGACTCGGACACCAGAGTGGGAGACTCTGCCACAACGTCTGAGACCTTGAACCCTGTTCTAGCGTATTCTATGGATGTCAATGCGCTGAACTATTGCCGTTTCTCTCTACTACCTTTACCATCTCGAGAGCCAGAAGTAGGCACGCGTGCATTGATTGCCGTTCCCAACCTAGTCGAATCTCATCTGGTAAGTTTGGCATTTCGATCGAATACGCTTGTTGTGACACTCATATTAGGCAGATGTATGGGAACTCCCTTCTCGTGACCGACTACATGCGGCCATTGGCAAAGCGAGTATGCCTGAACTCTCCGATGGTCGAGGAGTCAATCCAATAGGCATTATCATGTCTATGCATCTGTACGAAGCCCAGCATGAGAACGCGTCGGACCGTAGCCAACTGC
Organism: Irpex sp. Y119-03; assembly: GCA_037042295.1. Taxonomy (NCBI): domain Eukaryota; kingdom Fungi; phylum Basidiomycota; class Agaricomycetes; order Polyporales; family Irpicaceae; genus Irpex; species Irpex sp. Y119-03. The sequence continues at coordinate 24,977 of JAXQKB010000116.1, read as the reverse complement.
GACTTTTATGTAGCTACGAGAACGGCAGTGTCATGTCTTGGGGCTATTCGAACCGAGAAAAGACGAAATCGGTGGAGGGCGTCGGGTGGGAGTTGCTTTGGAATGTGAAGCTGCACGTTGAATCAGGTGGGTTACACTTTCCATGTTTAATTATACTTGTATGACTCATGAGGATCGTTGTAGTCATGGCTATGGCTGTGTCGAGAGATAATCGTATTGCTCTGACGGTGTCAGCAGACCATCTCATTGGCCGGTATGATCTAGTGGTACGCATCCCAAATTCAATTTGGACCGTCGACTTGCTGATAATCAGCTGTCACAGAATTGCAATTCCTCCAACGTTAACGAGACGTGCACAATACATCGCACGAAATATCCTGGAAACGCCTCTATCGCTATACGAGATGACGGCAGAGTATGCGCCGTGGGAGGATGGGATGGAAAGTACGTCGTCTGCCGCACATTCCATAATCTTCGAGGCTACGCGCATAGCAAGCGATATATATGCAGTCGGCGTTGCGGGAAGGGTTCACAATGCCGTCCGCCTACATTCACATTGCTTCATGCGTCTTCTCCATTATGTTCTACCCTTGATAGCTACTAATACGATTGTTGTGGTTTGTCAGAGTGAGATTGTACTCCACAAAATCGTTAAAACCACTCGGTACACTGGACTATCACAAGAAGAGTAGCCAGGCCGTCGCTTTTGCACGATCTCTTTGTAGTACAATAAGTGAGGCCGCTGACGAGGAAGATGCCGATTCTGAAGACGAGATGTCGCAAGCTGAGAAAGAAGAGCGTAGTCGATGGCTAGCCGTTGGTAGTCAAGACTCTCGTGTGTCGCTGTGGCAGTTAATCTCCTTCGAGAAGAAATGATGATACTATGCATTGACCATTTGTTGCAGTAAAGTGAATACTGGAGTATCTCGTTCCCTACGTCCATTACTCGACCGACGACCCTTCCTGCAAAGCCGCTTGAACAACAATCGTAGAGAAAGCTGTCCCGGTTCCACATTCGTGGAAGAGACGGATCATATACGGGCGCTCCGAAGATGCTACTCCCGGAGTACTCGGCAACTATTCGGACACTACCGGTCGCCATACCACCTCATTCGAGTAGGCAAATCCTGATCCATTCAGTTTTCGAGAGTTCAACCATTTGATCTCAGTGTGATAAGCTCCCTCAAGAGAGTTCGCTAATTGTTTACGACAATGTATCTCAGTTGCCGAAGCATGTGTTCAAATACGCTGCGCGCCAAGTAGCTGAAGAGAGAGGTTCCGAGTTACCATGTAGGCAATGCTCAATGCTCATGCAGCGGTGAGAAGATTCTACCTTACTTGCCCCGACACCTTACTCATATATTGCATTCTGAGGATATGGTGACTTTGATTTTGACCATTAACTCACGGGCAACCTTTATTCCTCAGTACCAGCCATACAGAGGCTGGTTTACGAGCCTAAAACGACCTTTGCCATTCTTGGATTTATAGCACGCAACCGACAAAGCGTCTCCATAGCTGCCAGCGACTGGGTGTGACGCTGAGTCGGAGGGGTTCCAACACCGTGCCCGTTCGCAGCTACGGAGATCCTGATTGTGCAGTTGTCACATATGCTAAACTCTTGCTCCTCATGGCCAGATGCACAGTACGGGCGATAGGTGGGAGAGGAGTATGCGAGAGTTTCTATTTCCGTCATGAACAGCCACTGACGCGTATCTGAACACGTAGGCGTCCGACTTCTTGGTTTATATTGGTCGCGTTTTACGGTGTTTTTCAACCTCGTCTGAACTGAGTCATCGTTCACTGCGGTCCTACAAGCTCACTCTTTCGCCTCAATCCCAATAGCCGACGATGTTCCAGCGTTGTCGCCTCTCAAGTTTCCGACATTGTGTACTCGCGATTTGGATGCCAACAGACCTTTGAATACGTTGTTGCTCACGTGTAGATAAATGTCTCGCTTACTCAGAGGGATATATAGGCCAAACTCCTACGCTGTTGAACAAGGCATCTCCTGTCTACCCGAAGTTTGACACTTTCTCTCCTGCGGCTCGCGAGTCTGCTGTGATAAGATGTCAACCCCATCCCAAGAAATCGCCATCGACATTGCAGAGTTACAAGCGTTGTAAGATTGCATTTCCTCACAGACTCGCAATGTATTGATGACTAATTGTAATTGGTATCCTTCTTCAGTTTGCTTGATACGCGAATTGTAGTAGCTGCAGCAGGTGAAGTCACTCCGTAGTTGAATGCGGCAGCTGAAGTGCGTGCTGATATACAGTTCCTTTGTCAGCGTTGTACTATTACGAATGGTTTGTCACAATCGAGCAGGAGGTCAGTCATATTTGGACCCGAAAATGGACGCTCTCTACGTGGATTTTTGCTGTCAACCGATATGCAACATTCTGTCTTGTCCTCCTGCAAATGCTCCCGGCGCCGAACAAGATTGTGAGTACCCTTGTTTCACCAAATTGGAACATAATTCCGACGAGTGCTTCCTTACAGAGGTAATCGCCACACATCATTATTCCAATTAGTTTTTGACCTGTATTGCAGCTGCTCATCGGAAATCCGATTGGAGCAAGTATGCGACATCCTGCAACTTTTGTCCTCATCGTGTCTGTACTGTCCTGCGTATCAGCTTTTTGACACTTAACTCATTCGTCTTTTAGTATTCTCGGGCGTGCGAGCGTTCGCATTATGCGATCGAAACATCTTCGTGTTTCTGGTCGTCTTCGGTCTCAGTTCAGTTCCAGTGTTCGCCAACGTGGTCAGTGCGACATATTTATATTTCAGAACAAACGGGTTTTTGTTCTCATAAGCCATCGGATAGGTGTCATTCATCAAACAAACCGTTCTATTTGCAGAAGCCTTCCCAACCAATATTTGCGAAGGAATCCTTCCTTTTTCTCCTGCCGTACAGACACAGTGCGTCAAACATCATACTCTGTGGCACATGGTGATGATTAACATTTCATTTAAACAGTTGTGCGCATACTGCTTTGGGTCTAGAGATATCACTAACACGTTTTTTACCAGTATCAATCGCCACCCAAATAGCGGTCATCATTGCAGACGTGATCGTTCTTGTGATATCATGGAGAAGTGCCCTTGGAACAGTCAGGGAGGCATCCCGCTTGAACATCAAGACACCTCTAAGTATGGTGCTCCTCCGGGATGGTAAGTCTTTGGAAGATCTGGTTACTTGCAATGAGTTAACCAATCTTGACAGGTACATTCTTCTTCCTGTACGCGCGTTTTCGGATCTCTCTTGTTCTCCATAAAGCTCACGGAACTGTCCCAGAGCACTGCTGGTCATCAATGTTCTCTTAACTTTATCTACGGCAGTTGTGAGTCGAAACCGAGCGCAACTGCACCTAAGCTGATGAAATGCCCTAGCCCGCTTTCGCCGTCATTGTTCCTGGGAATACCCTGGCTATACCGTGAGGATGGTCTCATCGTATCCCTAGTAATGAAACACTGATACGTGTGTCCTAGATTGTCTTCCATCATCGTATCGAGGTTCCTTTTGAACCTAAAGCAAGCTGTTGAAGGTCCCAACATGACATTAGACCGGTCAACAGTCCGATTTAATTCGGATATATTGGTCGGAAACTTGGGCGAGTCCTTGAACTTTGGACTGGAGCCTGAGGAGGCTGTACCAGGCCTGGAAAGTGGCGAATCGGACTCTTCTGGTGACAGAAGCCAGGTTATCGAGTCTCAGGGCACCCATCTCGAGTGTCATTCGACTGAAATTCAAGATGCTGGCAGTGATGCAGCATAAAAGAGGCCTCTGTTATCAGTTTCACGCGTGTCTCGTTCTACCAGCTTTTTTGTCTCATATTGAAACTGTCCATCATGAACTGTAGCATTATATTTCAACGATTAACTTATTTCAAGAACGTTGTAACGACCTGACACCGCAACTACCGTACTTGAGTAAGTAGTACGTGCATCCCCTCGCGGTCCAGGATTCCTTGTCGATATTATAATATCGCATCCTACTCGCTGAGATTACTCAAGGGTTCCTCTTGATCCACGTACTACGTGGCCATATATCGTTTTCGTCCTCGAGTAAGAAGTATCTATGGATGCCACACAGTCAGGGAGTGCTTGGAAATATACCAAGATGGAACAGAAATACTCACAGATGCATCTCGCCGATCTGGATATAGTTGGGCATTTTCTCTCCCTTCTTTCCCGGCGTAATTGCTGTGTGCAAGGGAAGGTTAATCTCATCCGTACTTAATGTTCGACGAGTTGAGATCAGCTCACTCTGTCCGATCCAGTTCATCCATGTCGAGTACTGCATAACGCCGGCGTGCTTTAAGAACGAGATGAGCAGGGATATCAGACCATATATATTAGAGGGGACACTCACAGCATGCGCATAGAATCGAACATCGTCCCCCTTGTTTGAGGAAGGTATCTGAGGGGGGTTTCCCTTCCCAGGCAAGTATGGGGTAGCATACCCCAAGTTGCGCAATGAGTTTGTATTCTTAACATACACTCGAGAATGCTGATCGATGACTATCCAGCGGAGTTCAGCCTGTATCATGACGTGGACAGGAACACGACGTACGATGTGCAGCAAATACAAACACATTCTTTGTCGGATCAGAAAATCCATCCTTGTCAGGATCAACGTCCAGCTACGGGAAGGAAGTAATTGAACTTCCATTAGAAGCACGCAGACATAAGCACGTACCACCAGATAAAAGCCAGAGTCAGGGCTACCGCTAGAAGGTGTGTTTGGTCTCGAGACGTAGCCCATCACTCGTTCAGCAAAAGATTTCCTTCTCTCTTGTATGCGCTGATCGTCTTTCTTCTCTGGAGTAATCGCACCAGCCCAATATACACCCGCTGCGAGGTGCTCGGGCTTGAGCTTAGCGCGCAGTGTTTTCCAGTTGATACCAGCGAGCTGGGTTGCTAGGATGAACGTTGACTCTAGGCTCATAGGCCCAACAGGGTTGGCCTGCTTAAATGCTGCACCACTAGTACCCGCAGCATGCGTCACCTTAACGTTGTCGAAAGTAGGATACTGCGTCGGACGGGATTTGGCGGGAGCGCCAACCCATGGTTTCGTCGAACTTGTGATAGCCTTTTCGTTTGCGAGTAGCAACGACTTGACGTCGTTGGGAAAGAGCGCTGTGGAAAGGTCACCAGAGGGTAAAGCCTTGAGGATCTCGTCAATGACAAGTCCGTTGCCACCAGTCTGAGCAGCTTTACGGCTCAGAAAGACCTTGTACAGGTTCAAAGGACGCCAGTAGTCTGCCCAGCGCCATCTGGGGTTGGTTTTGACCTTCACAGGCTCATTTGCCTTAGGGTCAGGCGTAAGTTCCTTATCACCGAGAAGAGCGACCATCCCTGGTGTTTAAATCAGTACATATTTGAGGATTTCGAGATCGGACGTTTACATGGGAAGTCTGTGGCCAGCCTGCCAGGAGTGTTGCTAATCCATGGCTTCGCGTCGCCGTTACCAAGGTACATGTTCTTGACAAACTCAGGTGGGCTGGTGTACTATTGGAACAAGTGAGAAGGACATTGATACCATGCGCGAATAGTAAGACGTACCCCGGTTGAGCTGGAGTCGAATGGAAAGGTAGAGTCCTTGTCGGAGCTGGGCTATGTGTCAAGACCATGAATAGGGCTGAGTACGAACGAGCACTCACGGCACGAACAGGGAGCCGGCAGCCTCATAAGTAGAGTTGAAGCTTTCGCTACCAGTGTCGAAGATGTTTCGCAAGCGGTCTGGAGCATCGTGGCCATGGTTCAGTAAGAAATAGTTTGCCAAAAATTACTTGAATGCTCACCGACGGTCAATATTTCTTGTTGAGGATGGGACAGCACTACCGGAGTACTAGCCAATACTACCGCGAGTAGTACTGTATGATTCTTCATCTTGAGCTACGGATGTAAGCCAAAGGAGCTGCCAATGGGTAACAATCGCTTGAAGAGAGAGGTGAGGGTATATATACCCTTTCTTCATGACACGAAGCATGTCATGGAAGAAGTGGAGGTCCGGTGCACCTGAGCATCCGGTGGGCATGATGGCGTAAATACCGAAGGCTTCACTGCTCGGAGCTCCATCAAATGTCCGGAAAGGGTGAGCACTAGCTGACAGGCGTTATTCTGGGAAGTGATTGGGTAACTTATCTCTGCCGGGGGGTTCATGATACCGGAATATAATAGCTGGAAATAAGACAACGTAAGCGATCTGAAAGCATGGAAATCTGAATTGAGGGAGATACTTGCTGTCGTACCAACACGTTCAGACCCTGTGATGTCGTCACTGCATTCTACTCTGTATGGCAGTGGTTGAGAAGGTGCCTAAGATTACTTTAATTGGTATAGGACGAGCTCTTCCGCCGAGTCTCGCTACGTTACTCAATCAGACGATAGAAAAAGGAGTCTGTACAAACCCTTGATCTACACTACATTGTTCAGTTGTCTCAAGTATTCTTCGCGGGGCCAAATACTATCCTCATCCTCCGGTAAATAGTATCTAGAATGCAGATCAGTATAGCCACGCATTGCCACCTTCGAACACTCTTACAGATGCATATCGCCAATTTGATTGTATCTGGGCATAGCTTCTCCATTTCCCTTATTCGGGATCGCTGTATCTCGCATCATCAGCTGAGCTTACGGATGCGAAGAGACATATCTGTACTGACTTTGGCCCAGCCATTTCATGAACTCGTGAAATGGCAAAACAGCAGCATGCTTCGTCGATGAACGCAGAGAATGAGCCAAGGTGGAGAAAGTTGGAGCATGAAACACGTACACCGTGGGCATAGAAGCGAACACCTTGGCCTTTCGTCTTCTCGTCCTTTTTGGGATCAATCTTCTTAACGATTTTGTCGGAATCGGCGGGGTCATAATCTCCGACATACGCCATCTTATGTAGCTTGCTCTGGTCCTCGAGGAGCATGCGAGAATGTTGGTCCATGACTGTGCCAAAGAGGTCAGTGAGAGCTTATACGACGCGCGGCGTCACGGTTCGTACGCACCATGGGACGCATATACGAACACGTTCTTATTGTGGTCGACGTGTCCGTTCACTTGAGGATCGATGTCGAGCTATACAGGAGATTAGTGAAATCCAAGTCCGCCTTTGAAAATGCGCGACTCGCCATGATATAAAACCCTGCGTCTGGGCTACCATCTGTAGGCGCACCACGTCTCGAAAGGTAACCCAAAGTCCGAGTATTCTTCTTTCCCCGCCGTTCATATATGAGCTCGTCAAGAGAGTTATCCGGTATAATTCCGCTGACCCAATAAACTCCAGTAATCAAGGCATCGTTGTTCAAGCTGGTGCGCAGAGTTTGCCAGTTGATACCGGCCAGCTGTGTCGCGAGTATAAATGACGCTTCGAGGCTCATAGGTCCTACTGGGCCTTTCTGAGCATACAATGCGTCTCTGCTAGACGTGACTCGGACACCATCGAAGGGTTTATAGGGTGCCCTGGATGTGAGGTTTCCAACCCATGACGTCTTTGAGTTAACGATCGTTCGCTCGTTGTTCTCGAGAAGAATCCTCACGTCTGAAGGGAAGAGCGCACCAGCGAGTTTGGAGTTACCAAGTGTAGAGAAGTATTCCGAAATGACACGGCCGTTTCCACCTGGCTTGGCAGCACGGGTGTTGATGAGCTGGTTGTACAATGTGATGATTCTCCAGCTCTCGGACCAGCGCCAATTCGGATTCCTCTTATCGGCGGCCCACTCCTTCTCGTTTTCGGATGGTTTGAGCGCAGCGTCACCGATACGTTGATTCATCCCTGTGTCGTAGCAAAGGGCGGTCAGTATACGGATTTCAAGGAAGCGAAAGGTCGTACAGGGAAATTCATCCGGATCTCTGCCATCGGTGTTGCTGATCCAGGGCTTATTATCCTTCGGCTCTCCCTTATACAGGTACTCCAGGAAGGTGGCCGTGCTTTGATCCCACTACAAATATAGCAGTATATACGTCAATTGTTCAGACTTTGGAATGGGTGGCGACTCACTGGTTTCATATAGCCAGGGGCATAAGGGAACGTCCAGTCGGCCCTACAGTATGACCAGCCCGTTTATCTCCAGGAACATCTCATTAGGTTATGAGTGTACTTACGGTGGAATGAAGCTGAAATTCTCCTTCTCGAGATCAAACTCTTCAGAAGCTAGACAATGTCTGTGTAAGCTATGGTTTTGTAGGAATGAATGAGTGCTTACGAGCTGACAGAACATGCTGCGTAGGGCTAGCAGATGCGAAACGGATGCACGCCGCATACAGAGCAAGAATAGCAGGGAGCTTCATCTTCGTGTCCCTCTATACAAACACAACTGGGGATGAAAATGCCGAGGCTGAGGCTATATACGCGATTTAGCTTGGTTGGACAACTGGAATGGATGCATCGGGGATATAACTTCTTGTTCCAGATATCCAGGGATGGTCCATAGCGAGGAATGCTCGGCGAGCACGCACCCGGCGTTTCGAAGTACCGATTCACCTAGCATGCTGCTCGGTTGACCCATACTATACTCTACTACTGGAGTAAAGCATATTGAATGTCAGTTATAAGATGACGCGTGTAATGGATGCTAAGGGTAGTTATACCCACAAATGATACCATAGCTGTAGTCAGCATAGCTTGCACGTTCGAGGACCCTTCTTCGATGGGATGGCTTACCGGCAGGGACAGGCCAACTTGGCTTCTTCATGTTAGTACAAGTCAGACATGCTAAACAAATTTCGTGCTCTCGCGTTGCATTCTCGACGGTGGAAGTAGTTAAGAGAGCAACGGCGCAAGCTTGACGGGTCGGTGACGGAAGCTACGGATCACGTTACGGCGCTCCGGAATACATTGCCGAAGCGCTGATCACGGCTGGCCACATCTGCTTTGATTCGCCGCTCGCTCACCTTGGAGTCAATGAGAACAAACCTTCCACGTTAACAAAGTCCTGATACAATCATCAGATGATCATTCACCGCTAAATGTCAAAGCATGTGCTCTATGCTTCTTCTCCTTGGATTCTGATTCATCTCAAGAGAGTTCACCAATGGATACCCACTGGAGTCCGGCATACCGATATCACGGAAAGCTACAAGTATGATCCTAGAGCGGATTGTAACATTTGCGTCAGACGGTAGGTTTGCTCAGGCGACTATATAGAGTGTATGGCGACATACACCGATGGTAAGACTTCCTTGAGATCGTACCTGCGCTCTCACGAAGAGCCAAAACTTCACCTCTCGGCACAGGGCTTCCATGATGAACGACCTTCTGCTCGGTTGTCAGGTCTTTGGTAAATAGTCCGAAGTACAACACACAGAGATCAGCGGCCAGCAAGTTCGGCGTCTGCAATAGGATTTGCGTGAATTGTTACCTGGAGGGGACAATGCGAAGTCACTCGATATGGGTATATACTAGCCCAGTGCCTGAGAAGACTTACATGTGTGAGTTTTATTTCATTCAACGGTCTGTTCTTAGGATTGACAGGCACACGTTCCATTGCGTCTAGTGTCGAATCCGCGCCGTCGATGACCTGCAATCAAGAAAAGAAGAAAAGAATGAGGAAAGAGTGGTTCCTGCATGCCGAACACCGTACGAGTATGAGCTTACCTTGCCAAATATAGTGTATTTCCCGTCGAGGTGAGGCTGCTTCGAGTACGTGATGAAGAATTGAGATTTGTTGGTGTCAGGACCAGCATTTGCCATGGCGAGGATGCCACGATTGTTGAACTGTTGAAGTCATCGTGACAAATAGTCAGATAAAGAACAAAGACCACCATAAGCTGCACCGGGTCACCTTCAATGTTGAGCGGATTTCATCCTCGAACGGTTTGCCCCAGATGCTTTGGCCTCCCTTACCCGTACCTCCGGGGTCACCGGTCTGAATCATGAAGCCTTTGATATTCCTGTGCCAAATACAATTGTCGTAATATCCAGACGCACAGAGTGCCAAAAAGTTCTATAGGAGAGGGGCGGAATTAGATACGCGACGGAGGCCAGAGCAGTCTTTGGACGTCACCTCCGCGGCCTTGGGGACAGCCTCACAGAAGATTTCCACCTGGCATGATGTTCAGCAGTGGTTTAGCTGCGGAGGGCAGCAAGTAGATACCTTCAATTCTCCAAGATTCGTATGCAGTGTTACAGACTAGCAAGATATCAGCCATTGTTTTGCATGAGGTACAATGTGACAATAGTACACTTACCATGATACGTGACGCAGGACAAGCTGCAAAGTGGCGTGACGCGTGAACCAACTTGGGACACAGTACTCCCGGGCGGCCTGCGCCACGAAGCTCATCTCCCGGTGATAGAGGCCGGGACAGAGTGATGGTATTCCTGTAATAGGATAAATATGCCCGGGAAATGCCAAGATACTCGGTTGCGTGGCAGAAGATCTGATTGCGATGACCGAACAGCGCCGGCGACGCCTGCGTTTATCTTCCGGAAACGGCGAGGATTGACGTGAGATTATTGAAGACCGCCGTTTAGTCCATGTCTGTAACTTCATAAGGATGTAGATCCTGGTCGAGCTTCCTTTCTCCCACACCTTCATCTTTCTCCTCACCGTACTCGTCGTCCCCCGTCTCCTCGTGCCCGCCGTCCCGCTCGTCGTCCGTGACGTCGAACTCACCCGTTTTCGCGATGATTCGTACCTCAAGACCCCCTTCTGTCCATAGCACTAACACAGAGCACGGAGACCCGTTTTCAGCCCATCTGCGACCCCCTCCAGGTGAAACGGAGCATGACCGTCAGCTTAGGCTTCAGCAGGAGGCTGAGGCCAAACGCATCAGCGACTCCATCGACGAGGAGCTCAAGCAAGATGCGAAGCGACTTCAGAAGCGTAAACAAGACGTCAAGGTACGTGCTACTTACTCAACATGTCGGGGTCGCTCCACGTCATATGTGGCTAGCTTGCCAGCGATAAGTGTACCTCGTGCGCAATCACGAACGCCTTCTACACGCTCACTCGGCCTACAAGGCACATAGCGGCTGTAGCTCGCTTGATTTGCTATCCTTGATTAATCAACTAGCGTAAAGCAATGACGAGTTGCTAATTTGTATTTCTATTTTATAGCTCCTCCTTCTTGGTCAGGCAGAGTCCGGGAAGTCGACACTGCAAAAACAGTTTCAGCTCATGTACAGCCCTGGCACTCTCGAGGAGGAGCGGTTGTCATGGAGGCCCGTGGTATACTACAACATCGTGCGACCTATCAGGCGCATCTTCGAAGTCGTAGATGCATATGCGGAACTTGACTACGACGAGATGAACAGCTTTGATGGTCCGGGTGGTACACCCGATAGTACCGGGGCCAGCTCTTCTTCTACTGGTGATCACTCTATCGATTCCTCTAGTGTGGAACGCGAACTGTCTACCTTGCGTTTGCGTCTCTCTCCCCTTCTAGCTACGGAACCGTCTCTCGCAGAACGTCTTTCGGGAGGCAATCCTTCCGCAGCGCCAAGTGCCAAAGGAAATCTCCTTGTGCGCTCCGGTTGGCAACTACTGGGCAAGGCGAAGCGCGACCGTTCTAGCTACGGAGGCCGAACCTCCCTGGATGCTGCACCCAGGCGTAGCGAGGACTCGAGTAGGAGCTCGTCGCATGCTGATGATAAGCTGATTGAGGAGGTCACATCCATCCTCAGTGCTTGCAAGGACGATGTTCGTGAATTATGGGAACATCCCCACGTCAGAAAGCTCCGCGAGAAACGGAGGCTGCGTTTGGAAGAGTGGGCTGAATTGTAAGTCTTGGAATCTTTGTGTATCTTCCAGAACCTGACAGACCTGCATCAGTTTCCTCGATAATATCACGAGAGTATCCTCACCTGGATATATTCCTACTACCGGTACGTTTGTCCTTGTTAGGTAATTGGTAATTGCTGAAACCTTCCTAAGACGACATCCTTCATGCGCGGATACAAACCATGGGCGTGACTGAGCATATCTTTGATGTGTCCTTGCATGGCCGCACTGTGACTTGGCACCTATACGACGTTGGCGGCGCGCGGGGACAGCGACACACATGGGTCCCGTACTTCGATGACGCGTAAGTGCAAACGTTGATCCTATGTCTCCCACGAAGACCACGGATGCTGAGTGTTCTATCAGGTCTGCCATTATTTTTATGGCCCCCGTTAGCGCTTTTGACCAGGTATGTCTCATGCTATCATGTAGTGCGGCAATTCTCATCCCGAGAGCGTAGTACCTCGAGGAAGATCCGCGGACGAACCGTATCGACGATTCCCTTCAGCTGTTTACGCACATCTGCTCGCATGAACTTCTCAAACGTGCACACTTGGTCCTGTTCTTAAGTAAGCCGTTGGTTCTATTTATATTGCAATGACTAACCGAGTATTGCTTTATAGATAAGACCGATGTCTTGCAAGCCAAGATTGCCCGAGGAGTCCGTGTGAACAAATAGTACGCCTTCCGTTAATTCCGTTAAACCCGGTCTGTTGATTAACTATGGGTTCAACTTGCCTTGTATCCTGCAGCATAACGTCATATGGTGAACGACCGAACGAGTTCGACTCCGTGGTGAATTACTTCCGGGCGCATTTCACACAGGTGCACAAGCGGAACAACCAGAGCATGCGTGTGTTGTATACGCATCTGACCAGTGTTGTGGTACGTCCGGTACAGCCCTGTTTAGTGTAAACGTTGCTAATGACCGGCCAATTCATTTCCCCCAGGACAAGAAAGCTACTCAGAGCGTGATCACGAATGTCCGTGATTCAATCTTCAGGGTTTACCTGCAGTCCGCGGCGCTCGTTTGATCGACGACTCCGACATCTTCCTTTCCGACCACACGATTACACAATCGCACACAGCTCCGGTTCACGCCCCTCACGTCTTCCCTCAACAGTAACTTATTTGCCGAATCGCCACACTACATGATCGCTCATCGCAACAAACGCCGTCAACTTCGTTCAAGATTTGCAACCGCCTGCAGCCACACATTCCGCGTTCATCCTTGCATTACCTCACTAGACTGCTATCGCAGGTCGTCCCCTCATTTGTTTTAATTCCTGTTGTATACGCTTTTCAAAGGATTCGCTGTTTTATTGCCGGTTTCCCTCGGCGTCTTGAGCCGGGGGAGTGTTCTCTTCGTCATGGATTCGCTTGTGTACTCTACCCTACAGTGTATTTTAGTTTTAATTATGTTGAAGAGTTGAAATGGCAACGTTACGTTTTCACAGAGACGTTTCACTTGGGACCACAACCACGAAAGCGTCGACCAACATGAGCGCTCTTCCAACGGTCAATGTTTGTGCGTATTTGAGCATATCTCTCACGCAACCCTCTACGTTTTGACACACATCTCCTGCTTTCTACACACAGCTTAGGTTTCGTACTCACTATCGACCCGAGAGTACCCTATTGTCCATCGCGCCGCAAACGATCCTCTCACGGTCCATCCTGCATGTTCCGAGTTACAGCTGTGGCTGTAAATGCCTGAACAGCTTTGCAGACTATCCCGAGCCGCCGTTTACTCCAATTGGCTAAACCAAGGGAGGAGCTTGCTGCAGCGACCGTCATGTGCCCTAACACCTGGCGGTTTAGTCGTGTAGTATTGAACATCTCGTCACGCTCAAGGCTAGTGTATATAGTTTTCTGGACACAGCATGACGGTGGTAGTGAGATTGTTGCAGGGCTTGAGACGTATACAGCGGTATGTGCGATCCGACTTGACGCCTTCGTTATATGCTATACCATTCACCTTCACTGACACTCACGACGTTTAGAGCCTATGTGAAAGGTACATGGATGCCATGCCATTTCCGATGCACCAGCTGACCCACCGTGGGCCGTTGAATGTGCTGCGAAGTCAGGCGCGAGAAAGCCATCTGAATGCACTATTGGACTGCACCCCATGAACTTGGCAGGCTGATAGACTCATCACTACACAGTCTAGTGGGCTTCCTGATCATATCTCGCGGCCTGTCTCTCATCACTGCCACATCCTCCCTCGGCGATGGTGTGGGTGTGCAGTGTAGCCGGACTACGACTATCCACGATACTTGTATCACCTGAGCACGATAACCGGAACCCTTCGGAAACGTTGCATCTGCTTTTGGACAGTCTTGAAACAACCTTTGGGACATAGGCGGGCGATTTCGTATCCACCTTGGTCTTCGTAAGGTGCGAGTAATGCGATTTGTGCATATTGCCAGCTGTACCGACGCACTAGCGCCGAGGTTTGGGGATGACGACTGCGGGTTTAGGGAACTTCAGGCATCTAGCCGCTCGTGGTTTACGATGAAGGCACAGCTCAACGAGCACACGATATCCGTATTGTTCCCTGCCGTGGCGGCGGTCATAAGGAATCAGCTGTAGTCAGCTGTCCCAGGCTCAAGTGCACCCTCCGTTTGGGGCCGAGACCAGGGGAAAACGGCGAGGGGCTAAACCCAAGTAGCCTCTACCGTTTATGCACCTGTATTGGGTATGTCATCTTGTGTACATTCTCCACTTCGCGCTCTCATGATCGGTTCTCGCTCTTCCTTGGTCATGCAGTATATATAGGCAGCCCTCTTGTCTGTGAATTGGTGCGAACAGCTCGTGTTTTCATCTCACACTACTCCCTCACTCTATCTAAAACACTTGTTATCATCATGGTTAAGGTATGTCTCTGATACTTTGCAATATCGGGCAGCTGCTGATCATGAACGTCATGACGTTATAGGTTCTTGCTATTCTCTACAGCGGAGGTCAGGCTGCCAAGGAGGAACCCCGTCTCCTGGGCACGATCGAGAACCAGGTCAGTATAGAGATCGTTAGCAGCTATCGAACTCTGTTGACGCCTTTCGGTCCAGCTTGGTATTCGTGATTGGCTTACAGAGCAGGGCCACGAGTTCATTGTAAGTCATATCCCGACGCAGCATACACGGCCTCCGGGTATTCACAACACGCTTCGGATATAGGTTTCCGACGACAAGGAGGGCCCCGACAGTGTCTTCCAGAAGAACATCGCCGACGTACGTCAACTCTTAACATCGTCATCTAATGGTGTACTCACTCTACTCCACAGGCTGAAATCCTCATCACCACTCCCTTCCACCCCGGCTACCTCACCCGCGACCTGATCGAGAAAGCCAAGAACCTCAAGCTCTGCGTCACCGCCGGCGTCGGCTCAGACCACATCGACCTGAACGCAGCCGTCGAGCATGGCATCGAAGTGCTCGAAGTGTCCGGATCGAACGTCGTCTCCGTCGCTGAGCACGTCGTCATGAGCATCCTGCTCCTCGTGAGGAACTTTGTCCCCGCACACGAGATGATCGAGCGTGGCGACTGGTATGTCTCTGAGATTGCACGTAACGCGTACGATTTGGAGGGCAAGGTCGTTGGTACGATTGGTGCTGGTCGTATTGGGTTCCGTGTCCTTCAGCGTCTTAAGCCGTTCAACGTCAAGGAGCTGCTCTACTACGACTATGCTCCATTGCCAGAACGTGAGTTCAAGCATTTACCGCACTGTTGCATACATACTTAGACTAACTTCTCCTCATAGATGCTGCCAAGGAAGTCGGTGTCCGCCGCGTGGAGGATCTCAAGGACTTCGTCTCCCAATGCGACGTCGTCACCGTCAACTGCCCCCTGCACGAAGGCACCCGCGGCCTAGTCAACGCCGAGCTCCTCAGCCACTTTAAGAAAGGCGCATGGCTCGTCAACACCGCCCGCGGCGCCATCTGCGACAAAGACGCCGTCGCCGCCGCCCTCAAGTCCGGTCAGCTCTCAGGGTACTCCGGAGACGTGTGGAACGTGCAGCCTGCACCGAAGGACCACGTGTGGAGGACGATGAAGAACCCGCTGGGCGGTGGAAATGGTATGGTGCCCCATTATTCGGGGACGACGCTTGATGCGCAGGCGAGGTATGCGGCGGGGACGAAGTCGATTATTGAGAACTACTTGAGTGGGAAGGCGCAGGAGCCGCAGAACATCATTGTTGGCAAGAGTGAGTTGTCAATGAGTCTTCCATTTCTGCCCAGCGATTTGCTGACAATGTCGTTTCTTTCGCAGAGGGTTACGAGACCAAGGCATACGGCCAGCGTTGAGTACGCTAAATGTGAGAACACAACTATGTATTATTATTGTCGACGGAATGCATGTATCATCATCATATAACCCCTGTGAATCCAAAGCACATTACATTTGTAAGACGTTCGGTTGTAGAAAGTGCTGTGGGTAACTCTGAGGTTGGTATGGTTTCTCGTGTGTTTAGGCCCGCAGGGGGAGACTTGTAGCTGTGGGATGTGGGATGCATGCACTGCGATAATATTGTAGGATCACCTGAAGACAGACTCAGGAGGTTGAACACACTCAGCTTAAAGCCTGTGTGCCACGACATTCCCAAGCTAACCAAGTATGACCATGGGTTAACAGAAAACGTAAGGAGGGTCAAGCCGGTCTACAGCTGATTTGCCCTCCCGAAAAAAACATAAGCCTACACCAAATTCACCTCTGTAAGTATCCAAGTTTAAGACAAACGTACTCCAAATCCCTCGAAAGCGAAATTATCCTCTTAAAAAACTCATTATACAAGCTCCTACTATTCACCATTCAACCATTCACTCATCATCCCCCTCCTCCTCCCCATCCTTCCACCCCGTCCCGCCATTCCACTCCCTCTCCCACAGCGGCACGCCCTTCTCGTCCAAATGTTTAGGCTCGGTGGTCTGTGCGGGGTGAGAGGGAGGGAGGACGTTCCGGGCGTGTGTGAGGCGCTCTTTGAGGGCGGTGCGGGAGGCGAGGAGGGCGTGGAGGTGGTCGATGGCTGCAGTAAGAGGGAGGGAGAGGGAGAGTCAGCGTCAGTAATCATAAGGATGGGAGAGGTTGAGATGAATAGCCGGATGGGATGGTGTCATCAGTGTGATGATAACCACCACTCCAGCTGGAACAGAGAGATAAAGATAAAGAGATAGACGAGACGTACTCTTCTGCAACACAACGTTCTCGCTCTTCGGTCCTGCCCGTCCGTCTCCCACTTTCTCCGCCGCCTCCTCAGCCGCACCCTTGCCCTTCCTCTTCCGCTTCGTCCGACTACCCTCTTCGTCTGCTGCTCGTGCTATTTACATAACACCCAGTTCATTAAACGAAACTAAACATGAAGGCAAAGAACTAGCAAACGTACCAGCTTCCTCCTCAGCCTTGATCGCCTCTCTCAACGCCGGCACAGCATCACAAAGTGCCTCATACCCCCTCCTAATATTCGCCCTCCTCTTCTGCTCGCTCTGTATATGGTTCGCCCGTTTCTGCGAAGGCGAGAGCAGCGCAGGTTTGCTGGTACCGTTGCTAGTATTGTTGTTGCCTTCCTCGTGCGTCTTGAGAGATGAGGGTCCAGCGATAGACGACGAGGATGTCGAGGATGCTCTCGTGCCGCGAGAGCGAGTAGGCGGGTCGATGGGAGAGGCGGGAGAGACGACGGAGGGCCGTCGTCGTTTCGAGGTCGGTTCGTGTGAGTTGGCGTCGTGCCCATGCGTATGCCAGGACTCTCCATCGTGCGGTAAGTTCCGCTTCGAGCTCGATGGGGGGCGTTGGTTTGTAAGTAAAGAGGGCGAGGACGACGTAGGGTAGGGAGACGGCCTCCCGTCAATCGTTGGAGTCGTAGAGGCGGTGTTAAAGCTGTATGGAGACGACGAGGACGAGGAGCTGCGTGCGGGGGAGTGCGACCTCGCCGACGGGAAGCTGAAGAGGTTATCTGGGATGGCTTGGGAGGGCCCCCCGGGTGGGTTGACGTTGGGCAGGTGGATCTTGTGCGAGTTCCTGGAGGGTGCGCCGAAGCCGTATGTGTAACTATGCGTTCTCCGTTGCTCGGTGCTGGTGTCCCCTGGGAGACTCGGCCAGCTGGTATTAACCGTCGTCGACGGTGCGTCGAACGACGACCTCAACGAGGAAACGTTATCGTGGTGTATATTCGTGGGCTCCAAGGCCATCAAGTCCTTCGCCGCCTTCGCGAGTACGGCCTCCTTGCCCTTTTCTGGGGCGGGCGGGATGGGGATATGTCCATCAGCGAGTGCCGACCACTCGAGGACGTCCGAGAAGTCGACAGAGGACAAGAACCCGTTGAAGGCGACTGCCTCTGACTGCGTGAGTAGAGCCATTTTCAGGAGCAGTATCAGGAGCCTCGTGTGGGGAGTGAGCGGGGGGAAGGAGGCTTGTGATTTACGGAGGGTGGGCTGCGAAAGGCAAACAATTATTTATTGCGGTCATAAGCTCGAATAGGCAATCAGACGCTCGAGCCCCTCGCCCCCCCGCATTTTAGAGTAGATCATTGGATCGGTACCCCGCACGCGCAATTCAGGGCGGTTTTGTGTTTTAGACTGGGGCGCCATGCGACGCCTCGGGCGCAGAGTCACCCCTCCTGACCTCCTGGAGGTGAACGTGACCGAGCCAGGACGTCATATATAGGCTGCGTAAGATAACCACCCCCGAACGCACTCGTCTCATACACCGAAATAATCTCATACTTAGGTTAGCTATCGGACTCTTGCACCGATCCCTCCTTCTCCTTTCCCGCCTTCTTCTCTTCTTCCTTCCCTTCTTCCACTTTCGCCTTCCCCTCCGTCGACACCTTTTCCTGCACCCGACCAGTACCAGCGACCCCTGCCTTGAACCCAGGCTCTTCGGACTTTGCGATCTCCATCACGTTGAACTTTTGCAATTTGTAATAGTCCCTCACTATCCCGATCCCACATACGCTCTGTGTATGACAGATCCGGGCCATGCACCGCACACAATAATTAGCGTTTTTTCGATCAATGAAAAGAGAGTGACGTTGCCCTATCCGGTGGTGGCCACTGCCCACCAATTCGGTGGTGGAAGATGACCACCGCCGATCAGGAGAGTGGGAAATGGCCACCGTCCAATCCGATGGTGTCGAAGATGACCACCGCCAATCGGTGTCGAAGATGTCCACTGCCCAATCCGGAGGTGCTTCTAGGAGTGTAGAGGACGGGACTGACCTTCCAAATCTCAACAAGAACAAACAACTCCGGGTTGTCCAAGTCTACTTTATGTCCTTCAGGGACGCACTTGGCGAGCTCCTCGATGATGGTGGGTCGGGAGAGGGTGTTGTGGTTGCGCATCCGGAGTTCTATTTTGTACTATATCCCAAATTAACCCATAATTGCATTAATTGATCAGGTGCGAGAGTCAATCAGGTGTGAGAGGCAGTTAGGGATGGAGTTGGGGATGGATAGAGTTGAGAGAACATACGGAGAATTTTGGTGCATCAGGGAGGAGGTGCGGTTCGAGTAGACGAGAACATAATGCTTTGATCTCTTGGACGTTCGTTACGCATGTGCCTGATATTGGTGTCAGACGCTGTGCGAACCTACAATAAACAACGTATCAAGTTCAGTCACTGATACGAGGGTAGACACAGACGAAAAGCTATAGAAGACTGACTTAGTCTGCGTAACGCCTGTGCGTAGAACGTTCTCTACGTGCTTGACGACGAGGTGTATGGGGTCGATGGGCGGTTTGCATGAGATTACCACAACTACATTACCACCATTGCATCCACAGCATGGTCCCGAGTCGGATTATCATAAGGAAAGGAAGAAAGTCAGATAACGCTAGAAGACACAGAGGGAGCCACAGACACTTACAGCAAGAAGTGTTCGTCTGGCAGCTCGCTGGAGTCCGAAGTCGAAGGTGAAGGGGATGTCATGGGTCGGTGAGTTTTGAGGCCGATGAATTGGATGTGGTTCGAGTGAGAATGAGAAGAGCAATTAGAAAAATGATAGTGTGTTGAGAGTAGGGGTGGAGCGAGAGTGTATTGTGAAGGGATTGGGTTGTTGGAAGTAGTCGCGTGAGGTCGTTTTTGGAGAAGAGGATTGAGGGATAATATCGTATGGAGTGAGAATAATTGTGTTGAGTGATGAGTAGTTGTGTTTTTGGTGTTAGTGGTAGTGTTGAGGTGTTGCGTGATTGCGTGAGGTTGTTCGGAGTGAGAAAAAAGAGGAGTGCGAGCAATTAGTATTAGCATAGTGAGAGCAAGAGCAGGTGAGAGTCAGAGCAATTAGGGAAGGGAGTAGGATGGGATAGAGGAGCGGAAACACGTACCAAACCGACCCTCCTTCCGCTCCTTCCTAGGCCGCTTCATACCCGCCACCTCTCTCGCGATCTGTTTCTCGATGTCTTCATCCTCTTCATGTTCAACCTCTTTCCCATTCTCACCGCCACCAACAGCATTGCCGACTATTGTGGAAGATCCTGTCGTGGTAGAGGAAGATCCTGCCGCAGCTGTTGAAGTCGACGCCGTAGATCCTGAGGGGTACATCTCGCTTGCATACTACTCTCATTAACCCAGCCCAACCATGCAACGCCATAAAAGCAACATCAGCATACTCTTCGTACTCAACGAACTCCAATCCCCCAGACAAGTAGTACTCACACCCTCAAACAAATCATACAGCTCCCCCACCGCAGCCCTTTCCTTCCCTCTTACGCAGGTGACCCATACGCTCGGGCCTGAGACGTTTGGTTGGATTGGTGTTCCGTCCTATATCCCCGGTGCAAGATGTGTTAGTATTAGTATTGGTTGCATTAGTAGCGAATGGAGTAGGAGAGTGAATGGCGGAGTGGGAGGATGGTGAAGGAGAAGGAGAGTGAGAACGGTGAAGGAGGAGGAGAAGGAGAGTGGGAGGTGGAGAAGTGAAGTGAAGTGAAGGAAGAAGGAATGGACGACAGGAGAGACGGTGAAGGAGGAGGGAGAAGGAGGCGAGAAGGAGGGAGGTAGGGGTGGGACGTACATAACGATACCGCCTCCTTCTGTCCCTGTCCCCGCCTTCTCTAGATCTGTCGTTTTTGCGTTTGTCTCCTGCCATGTTGTTTAGATGTGGTTTAGTACAGTACAACTTGGGGAGTGTGTAGAGTACTAGTGTAGTGTAGATGATCGTGAAGCTCAAAGATAATTTCGAGCAGCAGCAATCTAAAACTAATCCGAAGATCAACCGGCCCGGTGAGATGGGGTGGGTGGTAAACAACGCGTCAACAAGCCCGACGCGTCCAACATGGATCACTGGCACGCATGGTGGCAATCAACACGTTCCCGACCTGTAGCATAAGCGTGACCGAGTCGGAGAACGCGTCTCCGGGGGTGTTTGCCACGCTGAGCGGACCCGGTGCACGCGTTCACCGTGACTCGCTTTCTCTTTTCTCATTCTCATTCTCATTGAACCTACCACCAGAGCCCCATTGAAGCCACCACCGTGAAGTAGAAGTCCAAAGTGAAGTAAGGTAGCAGTCAAAAAGATGTCCGAGTACCCTACGCCAGAAGAAGCCAAGGTCATAGCTGCGGCTGAGAAGCTCATGGAGGAGACTATGGCGCGGTACGATCCTTCTCATGATGCCTTTCACGGTACGCACCTTCTCCTCCCTCTCTCTCACACTCACACCATACTCACTCACTCATGCCACACTCACTCACTCATGCCACACTCACTCACTCACTCAACTGCCCTGCTCATAGTGCAACGCGTCCGACGAACAGCCCTCCACATCGCCCGCTCCCTCTCCTCCTCCTCCTCCTCCTCCTCCTCCTCCCCTTCCCCACCCGCAAAAAAACCTGACCTCCTAGTAATAGAACTCTCCGCCCTCCTCCACGACGTCCTCGACAAAAAATACGTCTCCCCCGCCCTCTCTTCCTCCCCCTACGACTTCTTCCTCCCCTTCTTCACTTCCGCTCGCGATCTCCATGGTGTTGATCTCATAGCGGACGGACGCGCAGGGGTGATAGCGCGGATCGTGAGTAATGTTAGTTGGAGTACTGAGAGGAGGTTGAGGGAAGAGGGGAAGATTGAGGAGTGGCATCGCACGTGTACGGAGCTTTGGTGTGTGCAGGATGCGGATCGGTTGGATGCTATTGGGGCGTTTGGTGTGTCCTTGGTTGTTTATTTTCGGGCTTGGTTGCTTACTTATTATTTGGTGTGGTGGTAGGTATAATGCGCTGTGCAGCGTACAGCTCCTCCGTAAACCGGTACGCCCCTCCTCCTTCTCTCCTCCCCCTAGGCCTCCCTCCTCTCCTTCCCTCCTCTCCCCTCCCCTCCTCTCCTCTCCCTCCTCTCCCTTCCATCTCCTTCTCCATCACACATTAACAACCTCTTACACAGACCACTCCACACACCCACAACCTCCGCCCTCCACAAAGACAGCTCAATCCAACACTTCTACGATAAACTCCTCCATATCCGGGAGCAGCTGAAGACGGAGGCTGGGAGGAGGATGGCTGAGAGGAGGCATCAGTTTGTGAGTGTCTTTCTTATGAGTGTGTGGAGGGTGAGGGTGCTGATGGTTGTGTTGTGATTGTAGATGTTGGATTTCTTGAAGGCTACGGAGGAAGAGTACGAGATGCTGTAGACCCATCCCTTAACCTCTCGTCTACACTCGATGTCCGATTTTCGTGTTCGCATTTGCAACCTCCAACGGCCTATATATCTCGAAGTGATCACGAAATTCAAGTTGTGCTTTCATATCAGGCGCGAAAGCTACTGCGTTCTGAGATCTGAGTCGCGAGCAGATCAACCGACGATGCAGATGTCTTCAGTGAGAATCAGAGAGAACGAGTCACGGTCAACGCGTGCTGCATGACTATCAGTCGGGTCCGCTGTCAGTTCGCGAAGGTAGAATCTGTCTACTCTGCACTAGGTCCGCTCACAATCACTCACACTCCGAGGGCGTCGTGGTCAAGAACGCGTTGATTGCCCCCACCGACGTCGACGCGTTCACAGTCGCAGGTAGGCGATGCCTTTCAGTGAGTATGAAAAAGGACGAGTCACGGTCAATGCGTGTAGAACGTCGGGCCCGAAACGCGTCCTCAGTCACGCATTTGAAGCTTCAGGTCGGGACGCGTTGATATTGCCATCAAACGCGTGCCACGTGGATATGATCATGACAGCGCGTCTCTAATTCCTCTCCTCTTCGTCCGCCGTACCTATCTGCCAACTCACTTATCACTCCCTTCTTCCTTCACTCACTCTCTACTTCGCTCTCTACTCACTTCCTCCGCTCGTTCAAACAAGCAGCAGATAAAGCAGAAGATAACACCACGGTACGGTAAACCGAAGCTCAAGCAGATAATGCCCATCCCAATCCCTCGTCGGACCGCCTTGTTGGTGCTCGCGCTCGCTTGTTGTGCCTACGCGTTGAATGTCGTTGGGGAGGAGAAGCTGCAGGTGAAGGGAGCTGGGAGTGTGACGTCTGTCCTCGTGAGTGTCTCCCACCTGCCCTCCTCTCGGCTGGTTCTCCCACGTCGGGCAGCTTCTATCCAGTCCCCTCCCAAACAGCCTACTTTACGAGGTCACGCTCGCTGACATTGTTCATTTATTCGTTAGGACACAGACCTACAAACATGCACCCCCATCCAAACCCTCAGCGCACTCAAGGATGAACTCGAAGAGGGCCAGTCGCCTGTTATGAGGCAGGTGTTTGCGTGGTTGTTCCCGTTTGGGCCTGGGTGGAACTCTGGTGTGTCTGTTGCTCTTCTCTCCCTTCTTCCTTTCTTTCGCCTCTCCCTGTCTCTTCCTCCTTTCTACCTCTTTCCCCGTCTCTCCTTCGCCTCTCGCGTGACGTGATTGCTGATTCCTCGCGTTGGACATGTAGTCCTAGGAACCTTCTACATCAGCTCGTACGTCCCTGCACCTCTCCAACGGGATCCTAACCATTGAGATGACGCGATGAATTAGAGTACCGAACTTCATACTGGCGTTCATACCCGCTGAGATAAACCCCAATACGTTGAATACTATGACTGCTTTCGCGGTGAGTGGCTGTCCTTCTCCCTCTCCTTCCTCCCCTTCCCTCCCCCCTGCCCCTTCCCTCCCTTCCCCCACTTCCCTCCCTTCCCCCACTTCCCTCCCTTCCCCTCCCCTCTACTTGTTCGCTTACCCTCTCCCCTGTTCGCTTCCCCCTCTACTCGTTCGCCCCCCTCAACTAACTAATGACGACCATGAATAGACAGGCGGCCTCCTCTCAGACGTCTTCCTCCACCTCGTCCCACACGCGTTCATGGGTGAACACTCGGAGGGGGGCGTACATTTTGTGATGGTTGAGGAGAAGAGGAATATTCTTATTGGGTGCGTGTCTCTTCTTCGTTGTCTTTCTTTCCCTCTTTGCTCTGTCTTGCGCCTTGCACTCCTCATCTCCTTTCTCCACTTCCCTTGCTCCCTCTCTCGTTGTTCGCCGTCGCTCTCCTCGACTCAATATCTCTCTCGTCGCTTATCCTCTCTCCTCCCCGCCTCTGTCCTTTCTCTCCTCCCCTCCCCTCGCTCTCCTCCTCTCTTCCACCCCTCCGTCTTCGCTTCTCTTCTCCTTTTCGCCATTCCTCTCTCTCCTCCGCCCCTCTCCCTTCCCCTGCTCCTTCCCTCCGCCCCACCTCCTCGTGTTTTGTTTCAAACGGAAAGGCTGACGAGATGGTGAACGTAGGCTAGGAATATTCATAGGCTTCGCATCCTTCTTCATAATGGAAAAAACCCTCCGCGTCCTCGGCAACGACTCTTCCTCCTCTTCCTCCTCCCACTCGCACTCTCACTCGCACTCTCATTCTCCCCCTTCCTCCACCTCTCCCACCTCTTCTTCTTCCCCTTCCTCCACTCCGTCTTCTGCCAGTGCATCAGGCGTCTCCACCACTACATCTGAAGGGTTGAAATCTCGTAAGGAGAAGGCTGAAGGGGAGAAGGAGGTAGAGGTAGAGGTGGAAAGTGAGGAAAAGAAGAGCGGAAGTGGACCGAGCAAGTTGTCAGCTTACCTCAACCTTTTTGGGGATTTCGTGCATAATATGTGCGTCTGCCTCTCCCTTTATCCCCCTCGTTTGTATTGCTGACAATGACCCTACGGGGTGTAGAACGGACGGTCTCGCGTAAGCCCTCTCCCCCTCTCCCCCTCTCACATCTCTCCCTCCCTCCCCTCCCCCTCTTCCTCTTACTCACATCTCTCCCTCCCTCCCTCCCTCCCTTCCCCCACTTCCCTCCCTTCCCCCACTTCCCTCCCTTCCCCTCC